>JBBYHQ010000001.1:23453122-23480436 GCA_038382645.1 Spergularia azorica
GTATTTAAAATTTATTAAGGATGAATTTTAGGATGTATTTAGATAAGAACGTTGTTTTAATTATTTTTAAATGTCAACAATTGGGTTGAAATTTAATATTAGGGTTAATTGAATAAATTATCAAACATTTGGGGATAAATTGCCCCTAATAAAACGTAAGGGGTTCAATTGCACAATTGATCAAACTCTGAACTTCTATCATCATTACCCATACAACGATTTCGATAACGATATGGATCTGACTAGAATCAAGTTTATAGTTAACTCAACGAAAGAACTTTTTAAAGGCCATAGAGAAAGAAGGATTGGTAAGACTATAGCCACCATCAAGCACCAAATTAAGGCCACTAACAAACTTAGCCTCATCACTAGCCAAGTACAAGGCAGCGTAAGCAACATCTTTAGCCTGAGGAACCACCCCTTTGAGCACGGCAGACTCGCACAACAACTCATCCACAACCTCCTTATCCACCCCGATCGCGCCGCTAAGCAACGGCGTCGCCACCCCACACGGTGATATAGCATTAACTCTAATCCCATACCCACCCATTTCCACACACAAGTTCTTCATCAGCCCCACCACCCCGTGTTTCGACACGGTGTACGCGTGTGGCGACTCGCCACCCATCACCGACGCTACGCTGCCGGTAAACAACATGACCCCACTTTTCTCCGGGATCATCACCCTCGCCGCTTCCTTGGCCAACAAGTAACCTCCCAACACGTTGACGTTGAAGACGTTCTTGAAGTTTTCGGTCGTTGACCCGAGTATGGTTGGGTCAACCTCGCCGGAGATGCCGGCGTTGCTGAACATGATGTCGAGTTTGCCGTGTTTCGTAACCGTGACGTTGATTAGGTTCTTTACCTCGGATTCGTCCGTGACGTTGCAGTGGACGTAGGAGATTTCGCCGTCGTTGTCGCCGCCGTGTGCGGTGGTGGAAGAAGAGATTTCCTTGCATACGGAGTGACCTTTATCGTCTTGTACGTAGGCGATTACGACTTTGGCGCCGTGGTTGACGAAGAGTTTTGCTGTTGCTTCTCCAAAACCGCTCGATCCTCCTGTTATTATTGCCACTTTTCCTTTCAGCCTGCATGTTACAAGCAAGTTTCGTGTAAAACCATCTCACAACTAAATTATATCTCTTTCTGTAAAATTATAAGCAAGTAAAACAACCTCGTCATGACACAAAGTGAGAACAAGTTTTCTACAATAATTATGATACATTTAAAAATAAGTCGATTTTGTAACCACTAAATTGATCAACCACACGTATTTCTCAAAGCAAAATAATAATAAAAGTACGTGATTATATTAGTAGAAAAGAAACGCACCTTTTTGCGACGAGATCAACAGAAGTAGCTGATGATTTGCCATTCATGATTTTGCGCTCGTGTATGGGAGCACTGAGTACTGACCTAATTAATTTGGTATCTTCTTTCTGAAGCCAATAGGTGTACTGATTACTGAGCGTTTTGTGACCAATGCCACCTTATTAATACCAATATCAATTTTGACACATTTATTTCACAAAAGCAAAATGTCCTCATGCATGTATATATAGTAGTGGGGTAATTCTTGGAAGGAGTTTCTATTCAAGAAATCAATATGCGCCCATCATCACATTAAGTTGTACCAAACTTACTGCTACGTCCCTCCTCAAAAAAAAAATACAAACGACCCATTCCAATCGATTTATTACTAGCTAGAGCTGTCATTTTTTCACCCATATTTCGTAATTATGCATGTTAGGTTAACTTATGATACATCGATAGACTGTCCTTTTTTCTTGATTTGATAAAACGATTCCATACCTACATTTTCAATATTGTCCCTTGAATTCTCGAAATAATGAAATTGATTCGATATTTATATATTGCCAACAATCCAACATAGTCAATGTATGACATGGGAGTAATCTCGATCGAATTGCTTAGATCAACAAAATGCAGCAAAACTCTCACGCTAATCTTTTTAACAAATTTGAATAAAGTTGAGAATTTTATTATTTTTACTCCACTGAAAAATGATGGGAAGTTATTACCATTGATTACATGATTTATATCGCAGAGAGATAGCAGGGACAGGGGCCTCTGCAAAATGCAGTCAAGATGAACAAGGGAAATTATTTGTGTGCTACAAGATTTGTGGTCCGTCAAATGAATTACATACAGCCAATTGGCCAACCATAACCCAGTGAGGCCATCTAATAATTCTAACCATACCCAATAAATGACTTACTTGACTATGAATTATGATAGCAACTTCTCATGTTTGATCTTGTAATCTCTTGAAAAAGTTTGTGTGATGGAATGATCGTCATTCGTCGTTTTTTACAACGAGATTGAGACGTCTGATTAAATAGAAACGAGATAATCTGAATAATTCTGATCTAATCTAATCTGATCTAAATTCATCTGAGAATAAGTCATATTAAACAGAGCATTACCCTTTCATTTCCTACCTCTACCATTTATTCATCCTCATAAGTCATAAGTCACGCGCGTATATATAGCCTTTTGAATTTTACTTGTAGAATATAATGCTCGGAAAAAATCCCGTATAGAAGTCATACCACTAGATTCGTATAGAAAATTATGGACCTGAATATATATTCTTATAACTTTAGTTATAAAATGTAATCCAAACATCATATTTGATCCAAAATTTTAGCCACTATAGTGTCAATTGCACCGAAATTGTAGCCCCAATTTCTATTCTTCTGCCTTGACCATATGGACCATTTATGTAAATGGATTATTATTTTGATGTGGGTATGGTCAATTGGGCCGAATCACAAATGGGTTTCCGGGTCGGATCCAGAACTGAGCCAACTCGGTCGAGAGTTACTGAGTCGAGCAAGAGAACCCGAGTTTTTTGAGTGGTTGAAAAGGGTGAGAAGGAGGGTCCATGAGTACCCAGAACTTGGATTTGTGGAATACCGAACGAGTCAACTCATAAGATCCGAGCTCGACTCACTTGGGATTCAGTACAATTGGCCCGTTGCGAAAACTGGGGTTGTAGGGATAATCGGGTCCGGGTCACACCCGTGGTTTGCCCTTCGGGCTGATATGGATGCCCTTCCTATTCAGGTGATCTCGCTCTCTTTGCCTTCGTTATTTTCTCACACAATTTTCGATTTTTTTGTAGCTTATAGGCTCCCTTATATCCCGCTTACCTCTATGTCAATGGTTTTTTAAACGTGTGCCCTAGGCGCATGTGACTTTTAAGTCAACAGTTTTTGTAACGTGCGCCTACAACAATTTTTGTAATGTGTGCCTTAAGTGCACGTGTTAAAATGACAATTCCTTACCTAGTTAAGTGAGATGGCTAAGTCTTTATGTTTTGCATTATTCTTACCAACAAGTTGTTGACATTTCTTTTTATAATAAGAATACTCCTATAAGATACATAATCTTTTATTGGTTTACTATGGCGCCTTACTATAGACGGGACCTTTTAAGGCATTAGGGTGATTGGGTAATATTGCCGTCGGTATTATCTCATATCGAATAAGAAACCGGAACACACATACATACAACATGATTCATGACATACAAATAGAATTTTGAGCAATTTTTGCGGCTCAAAGGGACAAATACGCACTGATATGAGCTATTTGGTAGTACTACTATAGTACTATGTAATGTAACAATATAGTCATATATATACTTAAGTTGTAGATACGGAGTAATCCCTCCGTCCTAGTTCAAACACCCCTTCCGATATTTGTAGTGGAATAAAAAAATTGATATAGTAAGTTGAGTAGGTTAATATTAGGAAAAAAGGAGAAAAAAGAATGTGAGGATTAATAAAAGTAGGAGAGATAATGTGAGTGGTGATGTGATAATTTAATAAAAGTAGGAGAGAAAAATATGTCCCAAAATAGATGAGGTGTTTGAGGTTGGACGTCCCAAAATGAAATATGGGGGCGTTTGAACTGGGTCGGAGGGAGTATTGAATATGATCGCTCATCAGCTTGTTCAAATGATTTGTTAAACTTCTTTGATCTTTTTAAGTGAAAGTTTCAGGTAATCAGGTTAAATTTCCTATTTTCCACTTGCATATGATACCATAGGTCAAAAAATGAGATTGGTGTAACTAAGGTAGCTTGTGCTAGGAAATGGTGTAAGTTTCTGAGCTGCTGTTAAAGTGAAAGCATTGTAGCAATGTTCGGTTTTACCATATTGTTGTGAGGAAGCTTCTGACCTGCTGTAAACTATTGTGTTAGGAAATGGTGGAATGGGAAAACAAGAGCAAGATAGATGGTAAAATGCACGCGTCGCCATGATGTTCATGTCGCGATGCTTCTTGGGGCTGCAAAGTTGCTCCAACAGAACAAGGAACACTTGAAGGTACTATATTAGTTACAGAAAAAAGACCAATGTCCTGAGGGTTTAGCAGCTAAATAGTCTCGATTTTCGACAATTTACAGGGAACTGTGAAGCTAATTTTCCAACCAGCAGAAGAAGGTCGTGCAGGTGCATACTCTATGATACAAGAAGGTGTGCTTGACGATGTACAGGCTATATTCGGGCTACATGTCGTGCCTCAACTGCCTATCGGAGCAATTGGAGCTAGACCTGGAACTCAGCTTGCTGCGTCTGGCAGGTTTCTTGCTATAGTCAAGGGAAATGCTGATAATAGAGATCCTGTTCTTGCAGTCTCCACCATAATTTTAGCTCTGCAACAGCTTATTTCTCCAGAAACAGACCCTTTAGAAGCCAGAGTGAGTTCTCTCCTGCGAATCATACATAAATTTCTACATCCATAGTAAATTTTACACCATTTGGTCTTTGAGTAAGTCTAAAAGGACCAAATTTAGAAAACAAATTACAAAAGGGAGCCCATAAGGCCATAACACCACGCTGAAATCAACTTATCCACGCTCTTTTTTGTGCCTGGCAAGTGATAAACCCGATGCCTGGAAATGACTTTCCAGGCACAAAAGAGCGTGGATAAGTTGATTTCAGCGTGATGTTATTATTACCTTTAAAAGAGTACTACTCATCAGTCTTCATCTTTGCATTGTGCTTATTTGTTTCCTAGTTGTATTACACTCTTACTAGTCTAATGCTGATCCCACAGAAACCCGACAATTGCTGATGCTAGAGATTTGATGCTGTGAATGTTGCAGGTGGTAACTGTATCCTTGGTAGAAGCAGGCCAACGAGGAGATGTAAGTCCTGAAACTGTCAAATTCGGAGGGACTTTTAGGCGTCTGAGTTCGGAGGGTATGTCCTTCCTTATGACAAGGATTAAAGAGGTAAGATTTGCCTAGCCTTATCAGTCAAGCTATGCAGTCTCTTAACAAATACTGTATGAAATATGGAATTTGACATTTTGAGCATTTCAGATTACAGAATTGCACGCAACGCAGGTCCATAAGTCCATAACAAATATTAGACATGGAATTTGACATTTTGAGCATTACAGGTCACAGAATTGCAAGCAGCAGTGCATCAGTGTGTCGCGACAATAGACTTTATGGAGGAAGAAAGAAGGCATTATCCTGCAGTTATCAATGATGAGGAAATGTATGAACATGTGATGGACATAGGGAAGATGTTACTTGGTAAAACAAATGTGTTTACGGCACCAGTCACTATGGGAGCAGAGGATTTCGGGTTCTATGCACAGAAAATAACAGCTGCATTCGTCTTTGTTGGGATCAAGAACAACAAAACCTTAGAATCAAACAAGCCATTGCACTCATCTTACTTTTTCGTCGATGAAGATGTTCTCCCAATCGGAGCTGCACTTCATGCATCTGTTGCAATGTTCTACTTGAACGACAAAATAGAGAGACTCAAGTCGATAGCAAGTTTCCTAGATTAAAGGTCAAGTCGACATAATTGTAAGGGACACTTTGATTCTATTCCTTGTCCCACATAGAAAGCAGAAGCATTTTTACATGGATTACACGTTCCGAACCCTTTAGGTCCCGTATGGTTCACATTAAAAAGTTTCAGGTTCGAGATATGAGTTTTGCTCAATTTTTCCTACGATGAGACGATAAGGCCTAAAGTTTTTGAAAATGGTTCTACCCGAAATTTCATGTTGTTTGTTTGTCATTGAGTCGTGTGATAATCTCCTAATTTAGTTTTATGTTTAGCTTTGAATTTTGATTACTAAATGTTCAGCTCCTAATTTCTCGCTAATGTGTGGCTGTACACACAAAAATTGGAACATTCATATGCTCAGCTATCATGTGAAAGGGAGGCCCCTGATTCTCATTCCCTACTAACCTTTTTCCCCGGCAAGTATTTAGCGTAATTGTACTAATATTGTAGGCGAACTTTTGAGATACTGAAATAATATTGTTGTATTATTACATTTTCATATATAAAACGGACACAACATATTCTTATAAACTTTTTTTGTTTTTGTTTTTTTAGCCATACAAAAACACAACGGATGCTATTGCATATTGTGATTCATACAGATTTTGGGCATTGAATTCCAAAAAAAAGAAAAAAAGAAAAAAAGTTTTTCATTTGATATAGAAAAATTGAGCAACTCCAAAATCTTCATTTTCTGTGATATAAATAGACATTGATCTTATAATGCACCCTCCACATGAAACTGCACCGGTCACCCTACAACCTGAACAACCCATTCCGCCCTCGTCACCCTCCGCACCGCCGCATCCAAAGCCACCAGGACCGCAACCCGAGGCACCCTATGAGCCAACAAGACCAGAGGATGAGGTTTATTTGGGCTATCCAGCACCTGATATGAGACCCACAACAACTTTTCGGGCACCTGAACCAACACAATGGTCCACGGGTCTTTGTGAATGGTACTCTAACATGCCAAATTGTAAGTTTTTTCGACATTATAATTGGTACATTTGAATTACCGATTGCTAATTAATACGATTGGACGTGTTTATTACCTCGGGTGTTAAAGATTAAGTAATGTTATGAGTCTAAACTCTAAACAAAGGAACTATAACATTGTCAAATGTGTGTATACTATTATTATGTATATTATGAAAAATCTTACCCGAGTTGTTTTTTTTTTTTTTTTTTTCATAGGTTGCATCACATGTTTTTGCCCATGCATTACCTTTGGGCAATTTTCGGAGATTGTTGATCGAGGGTCATCATGTGAGTTCCTAATACAAAATTATATGTATCCAAAATTCTCAAATTTATGGGTGTGTGGCACAATTTTTATTGTAAATTTTATGAGAACAATCTTTTCATTATATTGATTTTTCGAGTTTTCTTGAATGAACAGCTTGTCCAATAAATGGATTGATATACGCGGTGCTTCTCACCGTGTTTGGGTGTGCGTGCATGTATTCGTATGTGTACCGAGTAAGATTGAGACAACAATTTAATTTGAAAGGTAGTCATTGTGAAGACTGTTGTATTCATACTTGGTGCGAAGTTTGTGCTCTCGCCCAAGAGTACCGTGAGCTCAAAATTCGAGGTTTTGATTTACATTCAGATAAGTTTAATTTGTGACCGAACTACTTTTAAGTCTTTTACATGACATTATTCTTAGGTAGTTTGTTTAAGCAATTTCAATGTTTTAGGATGGCAAGCTAATGTTGAGAACCGAACTGCTGGAACCTTGATGATGGCGCCACCACCAATGCAAACGGGGAAGAGGAGATAAAAGCATAAGAATTATGTGAGATTTTTCCCACACATACGCTAATCGTCGTCAATCACTGTTGTAGACCGAAAACTCGACTCCAAGATAAAATGCAAAAGTGTCAATTACTCTTATATTCCGAAGTCTCGACTTGGAGATAGAATGTGAGTAAACTTGGGAATGGCAAAATCTCTTGCATTGGACGTTTTCATTGTAGGCACGTTAGTCGGGTCATTGTAAGCACAACTTCAATCAATCACGCACTTCCTCTAATTCAGTTTTTAGCTACCATACATGTGAGGATTTTAAACATGTTGCTTCCATCGATAGACATTCTTAAAGATCGAAATCATAAAATTTGAATACATTATCCAAATGGTAAAATCTCTTGGACGTACATTTTCATTGTGGAACTTGTGGTGATTATTTTGAACACTATTTCAATCAACTTTTCTCCATTTTGACTATTCTGTATAATAATGTGAAGATTTTAAACAATTTGCTTATACGGAGTAAATCTATACACAAACGTTTCAATCTTACATGAACTGAAAACTATAAGGTAAAAAGTCAATCCGTAAATCCACTCATAACATTCCATTTTAGTTGTGTTAATTGTCAAACACCAACTTTAAATTTAAGTCGGTAAATTAGTTTAGCTCGGTAATTTCGCCGCTCGAAGTTCGAATCAAGCTTATTACTCTGAGTCTATTCTAGAAACTTCAGTGTAACGCTTCCAAAATCCCAACCTCATATTCTGTCTCCCCCGAGAAGAAATAACCACCACCTGCACCGCCCTCTCGTCCCCCAAAATTAGGGTTTTTCTCACTCAATTTTCCCCCTAATTTTCCCGAAACCCTAACCCTAGAAACCTGAATCAATGGCGGAACATCTCGCCTCAATCTTCGGCACCGAGAAAGATCGAGTAAACTGTCCCTTCTACTTCAAGATCGGCGCGTGCAGACACGGCGACCGATGCTCGCGTCTCCACAACCGCCCGACAATCTCGCCGACACTCCTCCTCTCCAACATGTACCAACGCCCCGACATGATCACCCCCGGCGTCGACGCGCAGGGCCAGCCGATTTCCCCACGCGCTCTCCAAACTCACTTCGAGGAATTCTATGAAGATATTTTCGAGGAGCTCGGAAAGTTCGGCGAAATCGAAACCCTAAATGTCTGCGACAACCTCGCCGACCACATGATTGGGAATGTTTATGTTCAGTTTCGCGAGGAGGATCAGGCCGCGGCGGCGTTGGCAGCGTTACAAGGAAGATTCTACTCCGGTAGCCCGATTATTGCGGATTTTTCGCCGG
The DNA here is from genome assembly GCA_038382645.1 of Spergularia azorica. Classification (NCBI taxonomy): domain Eukaryota; kingdom Viridiplantae; phylum Streptophyta; class Magnoliopsida; order Caryophyllales; family Caryophyllaceae; genus Spergularia; species Spergularia azorica. Next base: position 23,462,045 of record JBBYHQ010000001.1, read on the forward strand.
TGACGGATTTTAGAGAGGCCACTTGTCGGCAGTACGAGGAGGAGAGCTGTAACCGTGGCGGTTATTGTAATTTTATGCATGTTAAGATGATTGGGAGGGAGCTGAGGAGGATATTGTTCGGCCGGTATCGTAATTCGCGGCACCGGAGGAGCAGGAGTCGAAGCCGAAGCCGGAGCAGGAGTCCGAGGGGAGGTAGGAGAGATAGGGAGAGGGATGGTGATCGGAGGAGCCGTGATAGGGATAGGAGGTATGATAATGGAGGCGGTCGCAGTGGCGGTGGGAGGAGGAGGAGGAGTAGGAGTCGCAGTCCGAGAGGGGGAAGGGAAGGGAGTGAGGAACGGAGGGCAAGGATTGAGCAGTGGAATCGTGAGCGTGAAGCTCAGTAGTAATTATTGTTGGTTTGCCTGATTGGTGATGAATGTTGATTGAGTATTAAGTTTCGGAATATTAGAAGTGAAGTGATATTGTTAGTTTAGTTCAGCCTGTAGTGTTTGTTTAGGGTATTATCGTGTTTAGGGTATTAGTATGAGAATTATGATTATGAGTTATGATTATTATGACTGTGTTGTTGCTTTTTGGCCTTCTTTGTTTGGGAGCGTTTATGTGCTCTTCTTTTGCGTTGTTATGATGAAGAAGAGGGTCTGTTATCAATTGTTTGCAGACACTTTTTTGTCAAATCAATGTAGTGGAATATCTGTTTTATTGCTGTCAGTTGTTTCATTTTGATGGTACAGTGTTTGTTTGCTTGTTATACCAATCGATGTTTGAGAGTTTATTCAGGTGACCTCAGACTTCATGGTATAGCTCGAACTAGCTAACTGCCTGAGTAAACGTAACATATGCGCTCAATTTTTGTCAATAATCATAATGTAGAGAATTTTTGTTGTAGTGGCGTGGCTTGTCTTGAGAAAACTTACGCATTCTTTATTGTGTTTGCCTGTTACTACTTGTATACTTTGTATATTGTTTTGAGTAGAGTTATTGATCTGATCTTTGGAGCTTGTGCCTGAGAATCATCTTTATATCATGTTCATACTTCGATGTTTGTAAAGGTTATTGGATTGATTCAAATTGTAGGGCGTAGTATCATGGTATAGCTCGAACAGCTATGCCTGCGTAATTTTCACTCATGAGCTCATTGTATGTCAACAATCGAAATGTTGAGAATCTGGTTGTAGTGGCTTGTCTTAAGAACACTTGCGCATTCTTTGATTATGTTTACTTTTTTTGCTAATCGTATACTTTACCTTTCCCACCCTGTCTGAGTGAGTGACTTCAAATCTCATACTTGAAAGATACTGAATTGTTATGATTCAATGCTTCTGCCAAGATAGTTGGATCAATTATTATAAAAACTTCATTATAGAGTTGATCGAGTTTTCACTTCATGTAGTGTTTACTCTGCTTGCTTGTAGCTGCCAGATTAATCTTGCATTCATATTCATTGCTTAGAGAGACTATTAAGGTCTGTGATTATCGTAATTCTCTCCGTAATATCCTTCAGTTCTAATGGGAGCCTGTTTATCTCAGAAGTCTAAATATGGCTGGATACCTCACCCTGGTTTCTATATACATATTTGATTTTGGTATATGCAACATCACGTGATTCATGGTTTTAAAAGTCCTCAATTCACGTACCCATGTATCGATTTACATTTTAAAAAAACAGGGTGATCGAGCGTAATGTGTGCAAGAGCTTAGCAGCCAATACTGGGCACTCAGGAATATTTAAGAAAGAGTAACTAGTTAAACTGCAATTAGTGTCACTGCTATTTGTTTAAGTTCAGATCTATGTGACTTAGGCTAGAAGGTCATGAGTCTAGTAGCTTCTAATCTGCAGGGAACTACGGCAAGGATGAAAGTGAATCAACAAATGGAGTAGATCCTGGAGATGGCACCTGATTTTTTTTCCCCAAGTCTGGGGTGCTGTGCTGGTAATTTAGCAACTCCCTTTCTGATGGAGATAGAATATCTAAGCTGCTGCTACTAGGTGTGCATCTTGGTCATTCTGTGTTAAATTGATTGTTTATAATCTTGGATACAATAAACTTTTGTTATGCCTGACATATGCTTCAGCTTCAAGGGCTTGCCTGGAATGAGGGTAATTATTACTAGATGAATAGAGGCTAAAACAAGGGGAAAATGGGAGGAATGGTGGTGGTGGGAGGAGCAAAGGGGTGTAGGGGGAACTGTTGCATTACCCTAGGGGGACGTGTCCTCTTAATTCTTGAGCTGATGCTTGCTAGAGTGTTCATCTTAGGTAGCTTAGATATTTGATACTACTTGAAGTTGAAGTATGTTAGTCACCGCAATTCTATATGTTCTTTGGCCTAGTTTACGATGATCTTCTCTTTTATGTTAGTTTTGGTCATTCTAATTTTGTGATATGTGGCCCCATATCTTAAAATTGTTCCATCACAGCTTATTATCTTATAATATGCCACAAAAAGCTTGCAATATGAAAGGCAAGAACATGTAGAATGGGAGTGAGTATCTTATTGCATCAATGAGAATCTTAGCAATATCTACTTAAATAATTAAGACTAAAGGTCTGGAGGTCCTGAAATGTTGTTTGCGTCATCAATATACAAGTGTCATTTTTTTCCTCCTTTGGTGGATCGTATGTTGTGAACATATCAACTCTTTTGGTCTCGTATCTCCATCTGATCTAGTTTGTTTGTTTTTTTTTTTCTTTCTGTATTTTGTGGTCTTTCTTGTTATCTTATTGATAGAGGATGAATATCGGAATCGTCTAGAACAGAACATTCTAGAACTAGGTTTAGGGTTGGAGTCTTCTCCTATTGTACTATATAATGAGGCGTGTCTCTTCAATAATACCAAGTCGATTATTAGAGTATGTTATCATCTTACACTCATAAAATGCCACAAAAAGCATGCAATATGAAAGGCAAGAACATGTAGAATGGGAGTGAGTATGTTTTTGCATCAATGAGAATCTTAGCGATATCTGCTTAGATAATTAGACTATAGGTCTGAAGGTCCTGAAATGTTGTTTGCTTCATCAATATACAAGTGTCATTTTTCCCCTTCTTTGGTGGATCGTATGTTGTGAACATATAAACTCTTTTGGTACCATTCCTATACCTGTTCTATTTTTTTTTTTCTGTATTTTTGGTCTTTACTGATTTTCTGGGAACCAGCAACAGTATGAGGATTTTTTTTTAACCAAAGGGTTAGCTCTTAAGAACCTTTAATCAAATAGGTTGTTGTTCCAATTAGGATGTCCATTCCTAGGATATCATTGATCAGAAATATAAGATATTCTGCATTGCTAGTGATCTAGTTCTTAAAAAAAGGTTTACTTGAAGGCGCTGAGGCTATTTGTCGTTCTGGCTTAAGTCAAGGTGATTTTCTTGAGGTAGAGCCTAACTATTCTACCGTGCTTGAGGCGCAAGTTTGTACACTTCATGAAACAGGCCAAAATTAATGATGGCGGGTGTTTTGATCACCTCTTTTCCTTTAATTGTACTGTTCTGTGCTTGGACAACTTACAAACAATGAGCGCTGCCAATGCACTCAAATACATAAGTTTATATCAATTATGTGTGGAAGCTTGTATTACGCATGAAACTTCATCCACTTATTTTATTAGGATATTGTTTGTCAGTTTACTGCAAGATCCTACTTTATCAACATTGATAGAGTTGCATAAGAACTTATAAGGTGCATAATTTTTTCTTATGTGTTGGTTGTTGCTGTCTTTCTTGCCATGGCCCTTGGGTAATGGCTTTTCCCTGGGTAGTGAAGTTTACGCACTTAAGAAGACTTCGGTGAAGTAACTAATTGTGTAGTTTTAAGAATGTGAAGATGTGTTAGACCAGAATAACCCTTTGCCTATCACTTGCAACTGCTATGGGCCATTCGGATTTCTGCTTCTCAGAAAGGTAAACCTCATTTTTTTGTGTATTGTGATGAAGCTTTTATACTGGTTATACCTTGCGGGTGGCAATGGAAAGTGTGATGCCTGATGGGCAATGAAAACTGAAAGCTGAATTGTGGAATTAAAAGCACAAAAGCAAGCTGTAAAGTTGGTTTGCCTCTTCATGTTTGTGTAATGAGTGATTTAGGATGCGAATATGCTGTTGATGTTGCTTACTGGTAGAGTGCTCTAGGTTCATATGTGGTAAAATCTTAGGACTGTGTACTTGTAATTCTGCTGTTGCTTCAATGTTTAGGCACTTAATTTTTGCTTGGATTATTGCATAACTTGATTGGGTTACTCTGGAGTTCGCTTATTGCAGATCATTTCGTGCCCCACCCCCCACCCCACCACATTTTTTTTTTTTTTTTTTTTTTAATAATTTCTGGAGGTTGTTCCATGCTAGGATTTTGGAGGGAGTTGTACATATACATCTTCGAGGACCTTAGTTACGGTGATGTCAAAACCCCTACATATTTGTGATAGCCTTGCCAACCAGAATTGAGAACATGTTTGTCCTCTGATATTATGCTGGTGTATTGATGGCCATGGTTTTGAAGTTTAGCGAGAATTGTGACACGTATTTCTTGAACTTTTCGTAACTCCATGCATCTGAGGAATGGTTGGAACGGAGCTGAGAACGAAGTTTTAGTGCGGTGTTCTGAATCTTGGCCACGGAGCAGCAAGAGTCAAAGCCAAAGCAGGTGTCCTAGCAACGTATGTGTGATTTGAGAAACTTTGGTTGTCAGGGTCACGACAGGCATAGGAGGTATGATAACTGCGGTGGCTGACAGAAAGGCGGAAGGAACAGGGGTCCGACTCCTAGTTCAGCCAGGGAAGGGAGCGAAAAGAGAGCGAGAATTGAGAAGTAAAAGCGGGCATGACTGCATGCCAAATGGCTGGTTTTGGGTTGTTGGTGCTCTTCTGGCAAGTGACTCAGCTTATATATTTCAATTTGGTAGTGACAGAGTGGTAGTAGTTGTAGTGAAGTTGAGATCATAGGTGTTGCATTACGCTTAGGAGTTAGGATACCATTGGTGGCTTGGGAATATCTTTTTCCTCAATATAACATCTTTCAATTTTGAACGAAACCCTAGTTGTGTTATTAGTCAGAAGGATTTTCTGTAGAGCTCATTGTGGTTCGAAGATGTCTGCCTTTGCAATGCAACTTGAAGCAAGGTTTATGCCTTCTGTAAAAGTAGGTCATGTTTTCCTGGCACTGTGTTTCAAAATGATCTTTTATTTTAGTTACCATTGAAATATCTAATGAACTGCAGTACCTCTCTCAAACACCTTTGTATCCATGGTCATTTTATGTGTTGATTGATAACTACAAAGGAACTCAATTGCTACATAATTTTGTGCAGGAGGTAAATATCAATCACCGAAGACTGATGTACAAAGAGAAAGGGTATATAGTGTGTAGATGACTGTGCTAGCCAGCTGTGAATCCGTTGTAGCGTTTGGCCTATCGTACAAGTTGGCTACTGATTTATGTGGAACCACGGTGACGACAACGTGGTGACTTCACAATGCTGTAGATTCTGGAATGCTACAAGATTAGTTCTATACTGATGTCAGATCTTGGCTCTTTTGTGGTACACATCCAACTCTGGTGGTGTTACTTATACACTTTGATTACCAGGTGTGTCTTTTACTTTTTCTTCTGTTTTTTATTTTATTTTTTATTCTTAAGATATTCAGAAAATGTGAGATTTGTTATTGTTGCCATCATTTGTTTGCTTCTTCGTGATTAGGCTACATAATTTTTGTCTGGCTGATTTTGTGTGTATGTTCTTGTTTATGATTTGTCTTCTTGTTGTTCATCCACCTTCACTAACGTAGTATCATATTGTTCATCTTTTATGGCTATTCTTCTCTACCATGTCAATTTGTTGTGTTAAGCTTTAGTTGGCTGAGTGCTACAACAGCTGCTGCGTTGCTTAGGATTCTGGAATAATTTATCTAGGAGTTGATATTCTTGATACTCCTTAGTGGGAAAGCTTGATTAATTTTTTTTCTTAAGGCACATCTGAAATTCAAGGGTTCCCAGGTAGTCATGATATTTTTTAGTGATTGCGGGTTAAATTTGACCTAATCAGAAGCTTTCCGACCAGACATAGGGAGTCTTGGATCTCAACATTTTTTAATCGGCTTAGTTGCCATCATTAGCTTTTTTACCATTGATTTCTGTCTAGCTTCGTCCATCAGGCTTTTCAACAATTGAATTTGTCCTACATTCGTGACCGAATTGCCTATGATGCTGTCTGCTCCTTCCACGCATAACAGCTTGTTTCCCTAGATTTAATTTAAGGGTCCATTATTGTAACTTCTGTTGGTAGACCTTTAACTTCACCACTCTTGCTATACGGCCTACCTATATATTGGACTCCATTTTCTTGGTGGTACTTCTATGTGCCAGTAGACGAGCACTAAATCTCGAGGAGTAAAGGAAATTAGGACTCCAGTGTTTGCAATGTTAAATTTGGAAATTTGACCCGCAGAAGTTCGATATCCATGGGTTGTGTGTACCAGATTTCCTGAATGTTGCAAGGGAGTAGTTGTCCATTTCACCAACCCCGTTGTTTCTAGACATTGCTTGTGATGAAAATGATCAATACGTATGCATCGGTAGATGTGCAAAGTCATTGTACTCATTACCCGCATTTGAAAGTCCCAACAACCAAGCCTTAGTCCCAAAATGATTTGAGGTCGGGTAGCATGAGTCGTCTTTTGAAACCGTCATACGCAAGCCAATACAAAGCTAAAAGTCATCGTCCTTTCAACGAAATATAATTTAATGGAGGAGACAATTCTTGTATATGTCATTATTGACACACATGTATGTGAATATTAAATAATAAAAAGATCAGGTAAATCTTTTCATGTGATGGTGATGTGACTGGGAGTATGTGACTAACGTGAGCAACAAATCTTGTCTACGCTAACAAGACAATCTTGGTTGACATCCTCTATATGTATAATGCATGTAGTGGTTTTTTTTGGCCGAGTATAATGCATGTAATGGTTGCTTTAAGGAAATAGCCATGATTGAAACGACCAGAAACTTTCGTGATCTAGAGTCTTTTTAGAATTTTAGGCCATCCCTCAAGCTCGGTGCAGATTTTCTGCCCGTTTTGTAGCAACTTCAGTGGTATCACATTATCACCTGATTGGTATCGTACATTGAAGTGGGATACAAAGTGGGGAGACAAAGATCCACACAGCTTCAAGCTACCCGCTCCTAATTATATTACTAATAATCTGTGATCTAATAACTGTAAATGTTAGTAGTGTACACATTCAACTCATGAATGATTTATGCTGATCGCGTTTATTTATTTTAAACAAACCTGGTCCCTTAGATCTAGAATTATAGATTGATATTTATTATTTCGTATACAACTATTTGAGTTGTTGACATGCTGTATGATAAGAATATGCTGTAGCAATCAGTTATATTGTATATGAATTTATGTATGCTGTAACATGTCTTCTACAGAGGTTTAATTTTGATCTTCTTAGTTCTTATTTCTTGGTCATTCGGATTTCTATACTATAGACAAGAAACTAAGACTAAAACATAAGGTGCCACTTAGGGCTTCGTTTGGTTTTGGAGAAAATATTTTCAAGCAAATACCGTTTTCCGTACAATTGTATTAGAGTGGAATAGAGTTCCCAACAAATTCCGCATTTAATTTCTTTCTAGAGGGGAAACAAAAAGACCAGGGGGCAAGAAGAATGGGAGGAAAGGAATAGAAATTTACAACTCCGAGTTCAATTTCGTAGGAAAGTGTGTTCCCAATAGGGGAATTTATTCGCTTCACAAATTTCCTTAGTGTGCGTCTCATACGAACCAAGGAAGGGAATATAGGCAAATAATTTCCAGCCAAACCAAACGTACATTTTTCTTTTTTCTGCTCCATCTAATTTTAAGTTTGATACGGCCACATAGGGCGGTAAAACTCTCCCGAAAAATTCCACTGTCTGAGGGCTTAGATTCGGGACATTTGGTTCAGTTGTTGAATCTCATGTGAACCCATTCAAGTAATCCCAACTCGAGTCGCTGATCCTTGTTGCATTGAAGTGTTCCCGAGCTAGAAAAAAGCATTGTAGTTTTCTTTCGCAAGAGACCTTTAGTACTATGGCGGAGAGCATCATCACAAATGTTGTTCAACAATTAGAGCAGCTTGTTATTGACGAAGTGAACATTCTAAAAGGCGTGGAGGGTCAATACTCATCCTTGGTAATAGAGCTCAAGCTTATTAAATGCTTCCTTAGGGATGTTGAGGGAAAAGATGTTGATCATGATACCGTGAAGGAGTTGCTCGAACAAGTAAGAGAGGTGGCATTCATGGCCGAAGATACAATAGAAACATTCCTCCTGAATACTCAGAAGCACCAGAGGAGGTCGATGTTGAAGCGCATCGTGCACACACCTCGGCAGTGGCAAGTGCTCAAGGGTGTATCTCAAGACATTGACAGTATCAACCAAAGAATTCAGAAAATTTATGAAGACAGAATTAAATATCAAATAGAAAAGAGTGAGGGAAGTATTAATCCTTACTTTGAAGATTTGCTGCGAACGCGAAGAAGACAGGTTGGGGATGAATTAGTTGGTTTCAAGGATGTATCCGACACATTACTCAAACAGTTGACCGTAGGGTCGTCTCAATTGGAGATTATATCAATTGTCGGGATGGGTGGGCTTGGGAAGACCATGGTTGCTAAGAAGTTGTACAACGATGATACGATCATCAGGAAGCACTTTAATTGCACTGCCTGGGTGTTTGTGTCTGAAGAATACAACACTCGTGAGGTGATCCTCGGTATCCTGAATAGTTTGGGGAAGAAGATGAACAACTTAGACACTCCAGAAACTGAAGAGTTGAAGGAAACGCTTCGCTTCCATCTCATAGGTCATAAGTACTTAGTATTCTTGGATGATGTGTGGAAAAAGAAAATGTGGGATGAGGTGAGGGAATGTTTCCCAGATAAATGTAATGGAAGCAGGATTGTGATCACCAGTCGCATAGCGGAGGTGGCTAGGTATGCCAGCCCAAAGGAGCCTCACTTTCTCCGATTTCTTAATGAAGAAGAGAGTTGGCTACTTTTCTGTGATAAAGTGTTTCGGGGTGGACTTTGTCCCTCTTACCTTGAACCTCTCGGACGGGAAATTGCAAAGAGATGCAAGGGGTTACCCTTGTCAATAGTAGTGCTGGGTAGTATGTTGGCAACCAGAGAAAAATCAGAGAGAGTATGGGAAGGCATAGTTAACTATGTCAGCTCCTATCTTAGCGAGGACAATGCATGTTTGGAGGTACTGGCTTTGAGTTATCATCATTTGCCGATAGAGCTAAAGCCTTGCCTTCTGTATTTTGGAGCATTTCCAGAAGACTATGAGATGCCAGTGTGGAGATTGATTGCTCTATGGCTAGCAGAAGGATTCATACAGCCAATCGGGGAGCGGCCATTGGAAGATGTTGCCGAAAGCTATCTAGAAGAGCTTGTTGATCGGAGTTTGGTTCAAGTAGGAACCAGAAGATGTGATGGTGGTATTAAAACATGTCGTATTCATGATCTGCTGCGAGATCTCTGTATTAGAGAGGGCAAACGAGAGAACTTCTTTACCACTTACATGGAAGGTCAACAATCTTTTTCACCCAGCCTCAACCCACTTTCCTCAATTGAAAGGCATCGCAGAGTTTCTACCCACTGCTACACAAGTCGTTTGATCCTGTCCAAAGAGCATAACTGGGAGCCCTCATCTGTCCGCGCATTGTTGTCTTTCGATACTCAAAAGGCATCTGTGTCTTCAGCTCAATGGAAGGTTCTACACACCAAGTATAAGCTGCTAAGGATCATGGATTTGGGAATTCATATTGATGCTGGAAGCATACCAGGAGCGATGAGCGAGCTCATTAATCTAAGGTACTTGAGAATTCGTATTTCATATAGTACTCTTCCATCCTCCATATTTGAGCTCTGGAACCTCCAAATGTTGCTTATTCATGGTAACTCGTGATACAATCTCCCTTCTGAGTTCTTCAAGTTGCAACGACTAGAGCAATTCATCATAAGAGCGCAGACAACATTTCCTCTGAATTCCTTTCGCTCTTCCAATCACCCTCTACTTCACCTTCGTGTCCTGTCCTCCGTTTTTCCAAATACCGTTTTTGATAACCTTGTTAAAAATGGCTACTTTCCCAACCTAGTCAAATTAGGGATATACGGTTCCCAAAACCATTATTGGTCTTCCTTCCTAGACACCATGCTGTCTTTACCTCGTCTAGAGACACTGACGTTGACATCTGTGGACTCTTCGTCTTCTCAAGATTTATTGAAAGAAGTCGCGAAAGATGATCGGATTCTTGCTTCAATGAAGCTGAAGAAGCTTACAATAAAGCAATCAACTTGGTCAGTGAGATCCATTGCAGTGCTTGGCATGTTTCCAAATCTTCAGATCCTTAAACTGCGGAGTATGTCTTATGCTCCTAATGAAGGAGGCAATGGCCGTGGCATTCTCATGTTAAGCAATACCTTCCCTAGACTCCACACACTTCACCTGGAAGATGCCAAGAACTATCACGACTTTGTCCTACAGGAGACCGCTTTACCCCAGTTCCGCCATCTTTTGGTAACAGGAAATTATTACTACCCAAACAAGTTCCTAGATTGTGAAAATCTGTGGAAACTGCCCAATTTACAGGATGTCGTACTTCTGTTACCAGATTCTCTCCCCTGGGATGAGCAGCCCTCTTCTTCACAAGTGGAAAAGCTGAAAGCCCAAGTCAAATGCAAGTTGCATGTCTCTGGTTGTGGGTTGTGAGTCTTGTGACTGCTTGTTGTCATGATCATCCGATCTTATATTTCATACCGATCGTGAGTAAAATGTCGTAATTTAGGCTCCACTTTTAAGAGTTTTAACCCATTGACGACGGTAAATAGAGGGGAACTCCGGTGACTGGTCGATGTCAGGAATTAGAGACAAGTAGACAACCATGGTGTATAAAGGGGTGCGTCTTGTTTTCTGTTTTCCTGCTTATTGTTGTACTCTTTTGTTCTTGAATTCCCTATGTTTTCATATGAGGGCTCTTGAGTCTAGATGTCAACCCTTATTTTTCACATGGACTTAAATGTGATGATAGAATAACGTATCTGCGAATCTTTTCATAAATCGTGTGCTGTTTTAGTAAGCTGTATCGCCTGTATGTAATCTCTGCGACCATGGCAGGGGTCATCTTGTGCTGTACTAGGGCGAGCTCATCTTGTGTTGTGTTGGTCATTACTTTTATAACGCGATCTCATATTGTGCTGTTTATTAATATAATCAAGTAGTCAATTACATATACTCCGTATATACCAAATTGGATATCGGTCAGTTGTGTTATCTCATTTTAGTAGCAGTATCCCTAGTTTTCATTCGGATTGTCATACTGTTTGATCGTTATCAGATTATCAATTTGATGCAGAGACCAAACCACCGGTCAAAGTGAGCTCTTTTAGTTGGTTACTACATTTTATAGCTGACTTCAAGTCCCTCAAGATGCGCACTAGCTTCAGTCAAATGAGATGTCATGACATTGCTAATTCAGGCACAGAAGACTGTACTGATCATCTGATCACCCTGCTGCAGATAGTCTCTGATCTGTTTGGATTTGAACTGTAACTTTACCCTGTTTCCATCAGTTTCTGCTCACCTTTTTGTTTTTCAAAAAGGAGCTCCATTGTAACTTACTGTGTAAACCAATTCATTAGTTGTGCTGTTTGTGGCTTTTATTTGCACTGGCATGGGATGTTATGATTTTGCGTTCCCATGGCGCATTAACGGAGCATGCTTTCAGGTCAAGTGTTTTGTTTCTTGCTGTGTGCTACAAGCTAAGGTGGTGATCTTTTGGCCTCTTGATCATTCTCGGCTCATGTTATTATCGGGTCATCAATTGGGTGAAGTCATTATGGATCACGTGTTACGTAGAGGCAGAACGGAATCATTCACAACATGATTCAATAAGTTCACATAAATATTTAGACCTATTGATGATCCAAACATGTTGGTACGTTTTGGTTCGTCACATTTCCAGGTTCTATTTGGCCCGTTTAAGCTGTAATAGGTTAGTTTTTTCAAGTTGGATCAACTTTTTTTTTTTTTTTTTCCGATTTTACGTAGAATGTGAATATGTCCAAATCCAGCGTAATGGCCAAACCAATGCGACGTCAGCATGTTGGACTGTCTATTTAAGGTTGTACAACATCAAAATATCATGACAAACGTCTCTCTAAAGACCAAACGTCAGAGAAATGAAGTACATGAGTTGCTTTCTGTTGTTGCTGCTACAGCTCACATGGGCAAACTCGGTCGGCTGGGACCAGGAATCACTGAGCCAAGAGTTGTTGAACTCGGCAAGACAGCCCGAGTTCTTCGGGTGGATGAAGCGGGTCAGGAGGACGATTCACCAGAACCCGGAACTCGGGTTCAAAGAGCACGTTACAAGTCAGCTGATAAGCTCTGAGCTTGACTTGTTGGGTGTGGAGTATTTATACCCCGTGGCAAAGACTGGTATTGTTGCCACGATCGGGTCGGGTTCCAAACCTGTTTTTGCTCTTCGGGCCGATATGGATGCTCTTGCCTTGCAGGTGTGTCTTTTCTTTTGGTTTCCTGTGGCCTGTATGAGTAAGATTATACGCAGCAAATTAGTAATTAATGGCTAATTTGGTTAGCACTTTATGATTTTCTTGTCTCCCTTTCTGGTTTGCACCTTTCAATTTGATGTATTACTAGCTCAGATTCGCGTAGAGTAGTACCATTTGAAACGCTTTAACTGCGTAAGTTTTAAGTTTGTTGAGCTTGAACTCGAGTTCTTGTTCGTTTTCTTGTACTAGGAATTGTAAAATGCAAATCACTCATCATGCAAATTCTAATCGGGTTTTGTAGGAATTGGTAGAATGGGAATTCAAGAGCAAAATTGACGGGAAAATGCATGCGTGCGGTCACGATACTCATGTCGCAATGTTGCTTGGGGCAGCAAAGTTACTCCAGACAAGGAAAGATCAGCTTAAGGTGATTTTCTGTGTTATCTTAATAGGCTCCTATCAAAGCTCATGTTTACGCTATTGGTTGATCATTATGACTTCTTTTTGTGAATTGTTGGCACTGTGAAATCTGCAAAAAAAAAAAAAAAAAAGGGTACTGTCAAGTTGGTTTTCCAACCAGGAGAAGAAGGCTATGCTGGAGCTTACCATATGCTGAAAGAAGGCGTTCTTGATGACGTTGATGCAATCATTAGCCTACATGTTATGCCAACATTGCCAACAGGTAGTATTGGTTCCAAAGACGGTCCAGTTCTTGCTGGTTCAGGGCTTTTCGATGCAACAATTACAGGAATTGGTTCTCATGGAGCACAGCCTCATTTAAGCAGAGATTCTGTTCTTGCTGCCTCCTCAGCTATTGTTGCTCTTCAGCAGATCATTTCTAGAGAGACGGATCTTCTTGAAGCAGGGGTGAGTAAATTCTTATCGCCTTCACATGTAATAGTACTTTCTGTAGAAAATCAGATTCTTAATTTAAGCTTTTAAACATCAAAATGCTGAATGCTGACTGCTGAATCATGTTTGTAAGGCCAAAAAAGAAGAGGGTTTTCTCAGTGTCAAAGGCTCCTGCCTGAGGCTAAGTAAGACATGGGGTTGGGTGTACGCAACCATACCATATGCTAAAAGCATAGGGAGATTGTTTTCAATTTAAATGAAATGCGTGATAACTGGCTGCTATTTCACTAGTGCCGACAGAATAGTGTGCTTTTAGGAAAAAGGGTGCCTTCAACCATATTGTTCATTCATGTTTTTGGTACAAAGGAGCAACTAATGTTGCGGGGGTGGGGGTATGAGGATTTGAACCCGGGACATTCCCAGGCAGGTTGAGTTCCTAACCACTAGGCCAACCTTGATCCTCATTGTTCATTCATGTTACATACACAGGTGGTATCTATTGGGTATTTACGAGGGGGCGAAGCAAGAAATGTGATCCCAGAGAAGGTAGAGTTTGGGGGTACCTTCAGAAGTTTGAGCACAGAAGGCCTATACTACTTGAAAAACAGGATTAAGGAGGTAAAATCGCGGATCTTTCGACCACATCTCTATAATTTCCTGTCATCCTGATCATTTTGCTGCAGTATTATCCTGTGGCAATCAACCTGAGCAAAATGTAAGTGAAAGAAATCTAATACTGTACGTGACAACAGATCATTGAGCAGCAATCTTTGGTGCATCAGTGCCGCGGTCAGGTGGACTTTTTGGAGGACACTCCCATGCCTTGGCCAGTGATGATCAATGACAGGGAACTTCATGAGCACGGGACACAAGTCGCAGAGACATTAGTCGGAAAATCCAAGTTGGAGGTCTTTCACCTCACAATGGGAGGAGAGGACTTCAGCTTCTTCTCTGAGAAGATGCCTGCGGCCATATTTGTTCTCGGGATACGAAATGAGACCCTGCAATCAAATAAGCCATTGCATTCCCCCTACTTCTTCGTAGATGAAGAAGTGTTTCCCGTAGGAGCTGCTTTCCATGCCGCATTCGCCATTTCTTTCTTGGAGAATCATGCCAAGTCTAGTACAGTAAATGCATAAGTACACAGGCTGCTCAGTTCAGATTTCATTGTATGTGGTAGAGGATGAATATAGGAATAGTATTGTACTAGACATGATTATAATTGTAGTCGTACTACATTTTACGAACGGTCTAGAACGAAGTACTTACCTTATTAGTTATTAATTACGTTTGCGTATTGTATAATACTGATGTCTAACAGTCTAAGTTGCACATATGAAAGGAGATTAGAAACTTATGATCATTTTTATTATATATCTATAACAAAGCATATGCTTATTTTTTCTGTCTACAAACAAAATTGTTTAGGCAATTTGACCATTCTTGGAGCAAAGCTCCCAAACCCTATTGTTCTTGGTCAAGATTTCTTCAATTTGCTCGACCGTAAAATCCTTACTCTTGATTGAGACATATGTTATAAGAGCGTGGCATTGCCTTCCCATCTTCATCAATTGACCGCAACAATCGTTTGTTACCGTCTTTCCAGCTCCAAATATATAATGGAATATCGAATCACCACAAGTGGTGGTTAGCTTGCTTCCGCAGTCTTTTAGAGCGTCTTTAGCATTAGGACTAGGACTTGGTGTCTCAGCGATTGCTAGCGTCGTAAAAAGCAAAGCAAACACGATGGAGAAATTGATCATTGAGATTGTTTTAGACTCCATGATAGTGTACTAAACTTAGAGAAAAATTAGTGTTTATTTTCTCTTTATGTAATGAAGAATGTCTTTGGTGACTTGGTGAAAATTCAATTGAGCATCCTGTCTATTTATAGGTAACAATTGTAAAATTGAAGGGAAGCGTTGCAAGGTTTAAACTCAAAAAATGTCTCTAGCATTAATTTCATGATTAATTAAACTAATTAACCGATACCTGCATTAAATAGAAGTGTTGATTACCATTGATAACTTATGTAGTTATGTTTGTAGTAAGTAGTAACTTGTCAAGAAACATGAAATCATGAATGCAGTTTGAAACTCTTTTTTTGGACAAAAACATGTGTATAATATAGCTACCCAACTATATTAGTTGCGCATGCAGTTTGAAACTTATGTCACAATAAACTTATTATATATTTCACTTTGGGTAAAGTACATAGAATAGAGATGGTAAATAGATTGTGGCAGGTTGGGATCATGTTCAAAGAGACATAGGTTGGCGATCCTTGGTCCAAATATAATTCATGAATATACAGTAATACAGGAAAATTATAGTTTAAATTTAACCATGTTATAAATAGGGCGATCGAATTTTGACATTTAACGTATTTTTAGCTTCTAAGTGAGGATCTAAAACGACGACTTGAATATCACCGTCGTAAATACAACCACGTATTGATTTCTCGACACAAACTTTGTAACTTTCGGGTTAGGTCCAGGTCAAGTTTGTGACCGGACCGACTTCTATTAACACTAGACTTTGGTGCCACTGACACGAATTAAAACCCAAAGTTTTGGGCTTCCGGGTCATTATAGGCTTTTTTTTTTTGCAGCTTCAAAAACACGCTTTTTGAAAAGAAGAGAAATGTTTTGGGCGTACCCTCCAACACGGCGTCAACTGATTGCGACGGCGGTGGGAGTGGCAGCGGGAGTGGCAGCGGGAGTGGCGCTGATGTCAGTAGGGGCATACTTGTCATTTTCCAACATCGAGCCACAACAAGCTCGCGCCAAAGCTCGTAGCGATTTCATCAAGCAACGTCTTCGCAAAATGTTGGATGACGATTGACCATTTTACCCCTCACCACCACCTCCCTTGTTCTTCAATTTTTTAGGATTTTTTTATTTTTTTTTTAAATTTATGTATTGATTTGTACTGAATTTTTTTAATGGCAATTGATTTGTATCATTTTTAGCTTGAACTTGAATTTGCTCCAATATGGGTCCAGTAAATCAGTCTTAGTGACACTCGTATAACATATAGAAAATGAGATTGCGCCACCAAATGTAATAATAGCATCACGTCTTACATATTATGAAATTGAGACTTCGAAATATAGTGCTCATGCTCACTCGATCAATGTTTTTGTTTGCTTTAAGTTGAACAACATTATGGCAAAATCCTGAAATTTCGTGATAGGCAGGTGCGTAGCTAAGATTAAAACCCGATGGACAGGTGCGGAGCTAAGATTTAAACCCGACCTATGGCATGACTGAAATGTGTTGGTTGATCAGGTTGTGGGATAATATCGAGTATGTATCATATTATCATATACTAGTATGTTCCCATATCAGACATCAGGATTGTCCCTGAGATCTCGGATTCTACATCGTCGATTTCTAGTCCTCAGCAGAGAACCTGAAGATCACTTAGACTTTCCCAGTCGAGCCTGTGAGTTGAAACCACCAAACAGATGAATGGGGCTTTCTGCAAACCACAGAATGAATAACCAGATATGTCTGTTAAGTTATTGGCCTTCAGCAAAGCCCTTCAATTAAACCTTGTCTACCATCAGTCGCGAAACCTACAGAAACTGCCATCACCTGTCTGCACTTTACAGAATATGCAGCAAGGATCTGTAGACCAATTCTCAAAGTCTTTCATCTCTCAGCCGAGAACCTGATCAAATATGACAGTAAACTGTAGAAAGTGAGCTAATGACAGCATCTAAGGTCAGACGAGCTATCTTTGCTGCAACAGAGTCCATTATACCCGAAACACTAAAAATGAACACCTCAAAACTAACTCCAAAGGGTAGAAGCACCCTCACATTGTGGAACTCATATTTCCACACATTATATTCAAGAGTGAAAGTCAAACAAAATCAAGTAGAACAGTGAAAGAGCCGATGATATTAACCAACTATCTTCTCAAGATCATGTTCAGAACACCAAAACGATGCCAAAATTAAATTCTCATGTACAAAAACCCAGATTGTCAAAAGGGCGAGGTGCTGAACGTGACAGCATGACATCCACAGGCAAATAACGAAAAATAAGAAAGGTTAAAATTCTTATGAACACACCATTAGCTGGTCAGACGGCCCTGAGCAACAAAACAGTTGCCGAAAGACGAAAATTTACAGGTATCATCTTCTGGATCTCCTTGAGTTTTGGCCTTCTACTCTGTCTTCATCATACCTTCCTCTTATTCCTATCCCTTCTGTTGTCATGTGTCTTTGCAATGCTTCACTACACAGCTCCCGTGATGGCCAGGATGGACCCCGCAGATTAGATGGACCAGCAGTTTCGCGTCCCATTCCGAATCTAGAACCAGGCAATGTACGATCCCGGATACTCTTGACTAATTTCTGCCTCTGCAACTCATCCCCACAACTTTTCCTGGCGACCTGCTTGTTAATTTCATGATTAGAACCACTGCCCCATTCAACAATATTGGACACACTTCTAAGTAAGGAAGTGCTTCTTCTAGCCACTTGATTAAATATAGATTTCCTTCCTTTGATTTCTTCATCAACTGTGAGTCCTTTTGAATTTCTAGGTGTCATATTCGTAGAAGCCAGCTTGTAGTTTTTGCTTGGATCATTTATGTTCAATTCTATGGAATGAAGATCACTGTCAGGGGTATTTTCACCATCAGTGGTATCTTCAACTTCTACCCTGTCACTTCCCCTCGCTTCACGTTGACAAAAAGCTAAATCTCCGTCCCGTCTATGACAGACAGAGTTGTGTCCATTCTCTTCAATGCTGTTGCTTCTAAGATAAGCTTCAAGCTCATTTCTTATCTTATCAACCGCTGCATTTTTCTCCTCGAATTGATGCTTAGCATCTGAGATTTTCATTTGAGCCCTCTCCTCCTGCAGTGACCCAGTTATGTGAAGCATTTCCCTTTCCCTCTCAATTTCTTCTTGCATTCTCAATGTTTCTCTTGTCATCGCTGCTACTTCAGCTCT
>JBBYHQ010000001.1:23481007-23496368 GCA_038382645.1 Spergularia azorica
TTCAGGGCATGATGCTTTTGTTGGCGTGTATCATGACCTAGAGACATTAATGACAGAAAACATATAAATGCAATTCAAACTTTCATCACTAGCAATCTCTATTCCAGTTGGCCCTTCCCCCCATCCCCAGTCTGGCAGTCCATACCCATACCCTCTTTCATCGGACATCAACACTCATCATAAATAATGTTCAACGAAAGTTCATTTTTCCTTATAATCAGCGTGAGCTGCTACATTTATGAAGATCACAATGCTCATTAGCCATCAATACTAATTGCACATAGTCGCCAAGAAAAGAGATCGCATACATAGTCAGTCAAGTACTCAAGTCCGCTCTGTAAGCTGTTAGCAAGACATAGAGGGAATATTACATATGGTAACTAGAAACTGCTAGAGTCAGATTATAGACTTTGATCGCAGAGCCCTAAAACAAAATATCGGATCTGCTGATGTAGTAACTATAAGGAGTACTTATTTACCTCCATGAAACTAGCACTACTGACAGTATCAAAATGGTCAGTCTTTAGCCTCCTAGATACTGATGATTCTCTTCTCCGGTGACTAGCTGTTCCTGATCTCTCCATTCTCTGTAACAACAATAGAAAGCAGGATACAATTATCAGTGGGCTCCTATAATGTTTCCTCAAATCAATTTCCTGAAATCAAACTGATAGGGTAACTAACATGTACCTGGGACGACAATGCCTAAGAAATAAGATTATTTCCTGTTCGGACAAACATGATTCTTCAAACTCAAGCTAACAATTTAAACTGAAATACACACAATGTAAAAACCAAAAGCCGGTAACTAACAACGTGAAATC
This sequence comes from Spergularia azorica, assembly GCA_038382645.1. NCBI lineage: Eukaryota > Viridiplantae > Streptophyta > Magnoliopsida > Caryophyllales > Caryophyllaceae > Spergularia > Spergularia azorica. The sequence goes on from JBBYHQ010000001.1 coordinate 23,481,832, forward strand.
TGAAGAGCCTTGTAGAAGTCACATTACCATGGATGACATTGAACTAATTGCTTAGGTATTACAATAACAACATGGGAACCTTCTTCTAGATCAGAATTTCAGATCGAAAGGTAGATCAACTTAACGTACAAACTCAACCCATACCAAGAGAGACTCTTTCGCAAGTATGTTTAGCAGATGAAAATTTAAATTGCACATATTTTTGGAGTTAGAACTCCCACAAGTAAGAATGACATATAGTCAACACAGGAAAAGACAAACTCAGAATCCACAACAAAATAAATTGCATCAAGCCAAATCCAATTGGACACATCATTACAGCAATAAACACAACCTCCAAGTACATCCCTAAACAACAAGAACGTAATCCTAAGCCCCCAATCTAGTAAGCTACATTTCTTATGCGCATTTCTTAGTGGTCGTTTGGCTGACGACTAAACCCGGAACTATCAGATTCTAACACCAATTCGATTCACCAAACAGTGAGTGTCATTCCACCAACAGAAACAGACAATGCCACAATACATACACACCAACTGCAACAATGTGACATCCTATTTATCCTATTTTAACATATGGCCTATGCCCATATTAAGTAGTTAATTAAAGGCTATATCCAATCAAATTCCAAAGTACAAATAAGACCAAAACCAAAATGATTCAGGGTCGGCTAACATGAATCGTCATCGGAAACCGTCAAACGTGATACAATAGAAACTTAAAAGAGAAGTTAAAACAAAAGAAGAAGAAAATAACCCACCTCAGAAACAGGACTATGAGAAGGATCAGACAAATGTGGAGGTAAAGAAGCAGAATTATTCAAAGCCCTCCTAACTTTCTCTCTCCTCCCAACCCTAATCTTCTCCCTTAAACCCTCTTCATCTTCAACCACCCTAGGGGATGGCACCTCATTCATCTCCCACAATGTAGCTGCCAATTTACGGGCAGACACCGGCGGCTGCCCGGACTTTGACCTGCCTGATAGACTAGGCGAGGCGGCCGTGGCTGCCCGTAAAATCACCGACGGAGAGCGCGCCCCCACCATTCTCCAGGTGGGCACCGGCGTAGACGATCCCGCCAAAATTGCCCGCTTAAACCTGTAATTCTGGATCACTGATGATGCTGATGAAGATGGTGAACACCCTCCTCTCTTCCTAATCTTTGTTCCATCTCCCATCATCATTTCCTCCATTTGTTTACGCTACCACCCAGAATTTGTATTCAGCTCAATTTTCACCTAAATTAGATCAATTTACGCCATTTTTGGAGAGAGAAGGTTGCCAACTTTGGTAAAATTGAATTAATTTTTGGGGAAAGTTTTGAACTTTACTTGATTAAAACCACAATTAGAAGATTTCACCAGCTGGGATTTATTAGAAATTAGGAATTAAGCTCAATTTTCACAAAAATAATCAATTTAAGCCATTTTTTTTGGAGAGAGAAAGTTGCGAACTTTGGTGAAATTAGATCAATTTTGGGGGAAAGTTGTGAACTTTACTTGATTAAAATCAGAATTAGAAGATTTTACCAACTGGGTTAACTTCGAAATGGGGAATTAAGCTCAATGTACTGAAATCTTAGCTAAAAAAATTGATCTTTTTTGAGATTTTTTTTGTTCTTCTGGGGAACAGAGCTGAAACTTGAAATTTACTTTACTAAAATGTAATGTGTCAGAAAATTGGGGGAATGTTGGATAAAAAATCTGATCTTTTAATCATCAAAATGTGGCCAGAATCAAATGAAATGATTGATTAAATTGGGGGGGAAAATGGAGGTTGAAGAAGAAATTATGAAAAGAGAAAAGAATGTGAGAATTAGTGAGGTTCTTCTTCACATTAGTATTACACAAAGAAACGTGATGAGAGCTGGCGTAAAGAGGAAGTTGGGAGAGGAAGAGGATGAGTAGAGGTCATGTGAGAATGATGACGTGTCTTCATGTGAATGGTTTAGATCTAAAAGTCAAAAGTTGCCTTTTGGGGGGTCTTCAACTCTTTCCCTTTGATGCTCTGTTTTTGAATGATTTTGGGCAGATTCTTTGATCGGTACAACAAGCATGCTTCTCTCAAGACTTGTGTGTGTGTGTGTGACACTAGTAGCATCTTTTGTGCATCATGCAAGGTTGAGGCCATTTTAGTTGGGGCGCTTTGGATTTCAATGAGGCTGGATTTATCGGTAAATCTATATTTGTGTATTTTTAATATATTTGTGATTGTGTTTTCAAAATGATAGATCTAATTAAGAGTCGGTTATTGGATAATAGTTAGCTTCATATGTTACTCTTTGATAACATTTAAAGAGTTGTATGAATCTTACTTGAATAAAAAAAAAAATAGCAATAGTCTAAAGATAAGTGTTGTAAATTACACGTAACATTAGAAAACTTTATTATGTATTATTCCTTGAACTAGACATAATGATGTTCACATATAGTTTGTATATTTGAGTACAAAACCTTTAGTTTGCACCTTTAGTTTGCGAGTGATCCACAAAACTCCCAAATTTCATTGTTTCTGGTAAGTATTCCCTCGACCTGGTCGTCGGTGTAGCCTTTTGACTTGATTGTCACGATTGTCAAAAGACCATGGCATTTCCTTCCCATCTTTAGCAATTGACCACAACACTTTTTTGTTACAATACTCTCTCTAATCCCAACTCCAAATACATAATGAAATATTGAATTACCACAACTAGTGCTTAGCTGATTTCCACATTTTTCTAGAAGATGTGTAGGATCGATGCTTGGACCTGGTGCGGAAGCATGTTTAATGTCTGGTTTAGCAATTACATGTGTGGTGCACAATAGGACAAATGTGAAGGAGAAATTTATAACTGATACTGATTTGAAATCCATAATGTTGATACACAAACTATTTTTTATGTTTTGGTTTTTTATTGTGAGATTAACCTTGTAGGAATGAGGAGAATGAGTTAATTGTGGTGATATAATCAAGCACTGATGTCAATTTATAGGTAAATCTAAGAGGAGGTGGAGATCTAAGAAGAAATAACGTCTACTAAACATTAATAGAGTACTCACATTGAAACTGATAGATTGTATAATACATTGTATTACTTAATGACCAAGTTAATATTCATATTATTGTAATATTCGTCGATTTTGAGACCTACTATAGCCTTGGAATACTCTTGCTGGGTATGAGAGCCTATGTCTCTCTTAGAATAGTTCTTTAACAAATTTTGGCATACGTGAACTATTGAGGCCACGTGCCCTTTTTGACGATTTTGGTGTCTCTCCTTTAACTTATTTAGCTTTAATATTTTGTTAAAATCCATTATATGAACCGTAAGGAATAACAAGATAACCTTGGTCATTTTTTGTATAGGGCCGCTATAGTTTTGACCAATTTCACCCTCTGTTAATTTTTTCTTTACTTGTCCATTCTCGAAACTCTTTCACCGAGACCTAAGCAATACGAGTATTTTTGTTGGGTACGAGTGTGTGACTCTATTGCCTTCTCTAATAGGGAACTTATTTAACCTCTTTCGACGCATATTACTCGTTAAGTGCTAGCGTACGTTTTTTTTCCTAATTTGATCAAACTAACATAAATTAATTAATTTTTACTAACTATCACAAGTATATAAAAATAACCAAATTCCTCTCGAAAGCACCCCGTGAATTTTCCGAAAACTTAAAAACAAAGAATCATCCTCATTCGCGCCAATACACGCTAACGACCCAAAGTAGTAGTATTGTCTTCCTCCTCCGCCAATCAGCCGCCTTTTTCCGCACCAAGTAAGTCGAATTCACAGTTTAATGGAAATTCCTTGCTTAATTTGATAATTTCGCTTTAGGGTTAAATTAAATTGGGGATTTCATAAACATAGGGTTTCCGATCAAATTAATTTGGGGAAAATCATCATCTTATGTTTGTATCTGATATTTGAATTGTGTCGTTTTTGATTGAGTAGTTCGAACATGGTGAATTTGTATTTTTAGGGTTAAATTCTAGATTACGCAATGTGTGATTGATTATCGAAATCTTCAAATTTTTTACCGGTGTGATCATGCTGGCCGATTCAAATTATAGTTTTGATAAATTTCGTAAACCCTAGATCAATTTCCTGATAAATCTGTATGTTGTGTGGCTCTGTGTGTAATCCGGCCGAGCGCTGAGCTAGTTGTTCTTGGAATTCCTCGAATCGCACTACTCGATTTCGTGTTGTTGGTGACCTACAATAAATTGCAGGTGAATATGGTGATTGGAGAAGGTAGTGTATGTCTTCTATTGTTGTATCGGAAGGCGGTGATTTAGGTGTTGCTAGATGCATTGTTGTTGCGGGTGCTGGACTCGTGTTTCTTGTGCTGATTGTTGGCATTGTTGTATTTGCTTGTGGTCATTGTTAGGCGTAGAGGATTTCTGGTTGTGCGTATTATGTAAGGATTAAGAATCTTGTAGAAGAGCTGTTTGGCCTTCTGTCGTCTACAAATAACGTTTTTTTTTTTACTGATCATGATCATGCGTATTATATAAGGAACTAAGGATAATGTGGAAGAGCTGTTTTTTGTTGACATTATATGGTTCCGATTCACAATATCATGAGTCTTAAAGTTACAAAACACGGCTCCATTTGTCCTATGCTCGTGTGAAACTTGTTTAATAATGCCCTCATAAATCTCAAAATACTGCAGAACTTTCAATTGAGTGTGGCGAATGTTGGTGAGAATACAGACTGAAATTTTAAAGGCTTTGTGTAAGAGTCAAGTCACGGTTGATAATGTCTCTTTCAACTGATTTTTCTGATGTATGGGGAGTCTGGGATGTGCTAATGTATTCCTATAGTCCTATCACTTTATCAGGTTCTGGTTGTACTCGCTTTAGTTGGAGTTTTTGTTCCTGAGTTCTGACTCTAATGTTAAAAACTTGCAGGTTCTAGGTTCAAGCACTTCCAACAAGTTCAAGATCTACTGCTGTCTGGTATCGAAATGGAAGTTGCAGCCTTTTTACCTATGAGGAACAACATGAACATCAGAAAACGTGTTGTTGACGAAAGTGAAAAAGAGGATCACAATGAACAGACTTCGAGTTCAGTCGTGCATAGAACTAAAAAGTCTTCCAAATCTGACAACCCCTTGAACTTCTCAACTGGACCGTGTAAGCAGCAAGCATCTGAATCAACAGGGGAACACGGGACTGCGCTATTTCAGTACAAGTCATCTAAGGAGATTCAAGTTCAAAATGATAGCAAGGCTACAGCTAGCCTTGAAACAGAAACCGATTTTTCAAGAGACCAAGCTGTTACTCCGAAGAAAGCTGGTGGCTCTCATGGGCATTTACGAGCCTCACCTCATATTAGAGTATCAGTCAGATATGACTATCAACCTGATATCTGTAAAGACTACAAAGAAACTGGATATTGTGGGTATGGTGACTCATGTAAGTTTATGCATGATCGAGGTGATTACAAGTCCGGGTGGCAGATTGAGAAAGAGTGGGAGGAAGTTGAGAAAGCAAGGAAAAGAAATTTGGCTATGGGTATCGATTGTCGGAGAAAATGAAGAGGATGAGGATAGTTAGAAAGATGATGATGCAAATTCTGTGGAAGCACTAGATCTGCAAGCATTACTTGTTTATGGTAAATTAATTTTCTCGTCATTGTTATTGTTCAAAGCCATTTTCTGACCTTAGGAAGTTTAATAAAATTCGCCTAACCCGATATGGGTAGGATAGTTCAATAACATATGTTCACTTCTACTCAGATTGAGCCCGAGTTGATGTTACATAATGACATTAATATATCCGACCTATGGTGACCCCAATCCAACCCGAACTTAAACAAAGTATACCTTATTTCATAACAACAACAATTTGATGTAGGCGGGACGATCAACCTGTTACATGATTGGTCCGCTATTTGGTCTTTCACTTGACCAAAACAGAATCCCATTTGCAACAAGAAGTCAAAAATAGACCCATGGTTGGTTTCCCTCTATATATTTCAGTTTATTTGCTCAACTTATTCATTCTTCTCTATTCTCATCTACCTAAATTTTACACACGCCAAACACGCCATAACGTGTATGTAACACATACTCCATTGCATATTACTAGATTATGGCATTTAGGTGCATAACTTATGAATGCACTTTTCCTGTGTTTCTCCTAATACTCTTGTTATCAATCTCCCCTGCATTGTCCAAGCTTCGGCCGAGGTTTCCATCTTCGGTCCCCCGGCCAGAGGCGTTGGCTCGAATTTTAAGGAACGGGAGCGTCAATCCTTACAAGACAAGGTATTTTACACAAATACTAGATCATTTTAACTATAATCCACAGAGTTACCAGACATTCCAGCAGAGGTACTTGTTGAATGACACCCATTGGGGTGGAGCAGAGAAGAATGCCCCAATCTTTGTTTACATGGGAAATGAAGGAGATATTGAGTGGTTTACTCATAATACTGGCTTCATGTTTGAGAATGCTCCTCATTTCAAAGCCCTTTTGGTTTTCATTGAGGTAATCTTGTTTTTTACATTTTATTTGATGATAAGTTAGTAGACCACTGTAGATTCTTACTCCTTACGTTTCATTTATTTCTTCCCATTCGCTTTTGAAACAATTTTTTTACCCAAAGTTGGGGGAGTGGAGGCTGGTAGAGGGCAACACAGCCCACATGCGAAATTTCTCGAATAAGAAAATGGAAAGAATTAGATAAATGTTACCCTAAATGGGAGATGGATTTGCGGGTTTATGTCATGTATATCACCTATCTTTCAATGCGGTTCAGTTATTAAAGTTTGAAATTTAAAGTAGACTTGTAAGGTGATACTCATCCAAATGGCAAACATGTATGTACTTTATTAACTCGAAATCGAGATAATAATAAGAAATTGTACATAGGGAAGTAAAAAACACGAATTTGAGGTTGTAGCACATGTACAGAACAAAATAACATGTTTAACTTCTTTTCTTATGTCTTTACAGCATAGGTTCTATGGGAAATCTATCCCATATGGAGGAGACATAGAAATAGCATATAAAAATGCAAGTACACAAGGGTATCTTAGCTCAACACAAGCATTGGCTGATTATGCAACTCTCATACTTGACCTCAAGAAGAATCTGTCTGCAACAGACTCCCCTGTGGTGGTCTTTGGAGGTTCATATGGAGGAAGTATGTGCCAACCTTTTAATTTTCTCCTCTCTTCCTATACAAGTTTTAATGTACATTTTCGTATGTTCTTTTGCCGGGAGTGGTTGTGACATGGGTGCAACCGATGCACACCATTATTTATGTGGAATGATCATCAATATACCAAATTCTATCACCAAGAAGTCCATCGTCTTTCATTAATATTTTGTCACCGGTAGACTAAAAAGTTGAAGACAAAAATAATATATTGGTGACAAATCTTAGAAAGGAAAATGAAGACAATAGATAGTCACTACATTGTTGATTTGAATGACCTCTAGTTAAGCTGATTGATTCACGTGTCAACTTCTTTAATTGCTCGTTGTTTACTCTATTTATACGGTTTAGTTCTATATATAATACATTGCGAATTATTAAGAGAAAGATGTGACATTCTGCAGTGCTAGCGGCTTGGTTTAGGTTGAAGTACCCACATGTGACAATTGGAGCTTTGGCATCTTCTTCACCAATACTTAATTTCGAGAACATAACTTCTCCATTCCGCTTCAATGATATCATCACTCAAGATTTCAGGGTATCTCTTTAAGCTTTCTCCTTTTGATAATCTCCTCTTGCCGCATTTGCTGGAAAATGTCCATTCTTTTAGGTTACATCACTAAGAAAAGGGTTTTGTGACCAAAAAGAAAACTAAGAAAAGGGTTTCTTCCACAATCAGGCTTGTGACCACCAATTTACCGGTTGCGATGAATTCAATTAGGAGAAGTTTTTTTTCTAGACGACCAGTCCAGTTTCGTAGCCAAACATCGTTTTCCGATTGATTTAGCGACCAATCTAATTAGTTACAAAAGGCTTATTTTCCCTTGGTGCATTATTGTTTGTAGGTCCTTATTATGGCTGAACATTGTTAATGGGAGACCCATAATTTGGTAGTGACATCGAAGTAGTGATAACCAACCAAAGAAAAACCAACAAAATTATGGGATTACTTTACAATAGACACTACAAAGACGTGAAAGAAGATCCCATTCGCTTGTTCATCTAAAACTTCCAAATGACTCGTTAATCATTATCAACTAAAGATACCCTCTTAAACCTATTAGGATTTAGAAAAATCATCAATTTTTTCTTCACTGGTCCATGTTTTTTTTTCCCCTTTGTTTTTTTTTTTTAAATCAAGGAACACATCTTATGTTTTGTTCTCAAGTATCTTGATGCCTACGAAGCATTCGTTACGTATATATATGGACTGATAATTCGGACTGTGTAAACTCCAAAAACCTTGCTCGTAGTGGTAGTCTATGGATAATTTATAAGGATGTTTCAACCTTTTTTCTCACACAAAAGGATTGTTTTTTTTAAAGGGTAGCATAGATAACATAAAGAAAAGAAATACAAGTGTCACACAAAAGGATTGTGTTGGATCATATCCATTTCGAATTAACCGGACACTCATTAGAAGGGGCCTAGAATCTTATTGAGATCCTTTGGAGTCCTTTAATATGTGATTTTTAAGTTCAGATCTGACCCTATTGTGTTAACTTTTAACGTCTCGATTGAATTGCTCTCACATACTGAAACCAATTCAAATGTAAAGATTTCAATGAAACAGAAGAAGTAACTCTTAAGTCGTAACTATCGAACCAATCTATGTTAACACGAATATATAATTTTTTTTTTCCTTTTTGGTGAAAATCCAGAGTGAAAGTGAGAACTGTTATCAAGTGATCAAAGGGTCCTGGACAAAAATTGAAGAAACTGCAAATCAAACTGGAGGAATTGAAAAGCTTCGGTCATCATTCCACATATGCAAGTAAGATTTTATCTCATTGAAAGAGATTAACACAGATAGAGAGAAAAAAAAGCAGTATTAATAACTAGTACTGGCAGACATATATTTGGAAGTTCTTCTTTTCAGGTACTTCCTATGCATGTTGATTAAGTTATGCTGATTTGTATGTAGGGACGTTACATTTAGAGCTGATGATATTGAAACTTGGTTGATGACTGCCTACATATATACATCTATGACTGATTACCCTACTCCTTCCAATTTTCTGAGTCCCTTGCCAGCCTATCCAATTAAACAGGTATCCTTTTATATATACTACATTTTTGTAGCGATATGAAGGGGCGGATGTAGACTATGTTATGCATAGACTGATGACCCCTAAACATGGAAAAACATCAGATATGTTGCATTGTATTTGCTTGGAAAATAAAATTTACCCTTTCAAATCTGATCGAATTCCCTTAGATTTTAGAATTAACTTTCTTACATATGCGTTTGACACTACTCTTAACCTTCTAAATTCGCCACTGTTGACAAGCCTCGAATGTTTTACTAGCTAAATTGAGTACATCACAATAAATTAGTGGACGACCTATGTTAATTAGCTCAAATCATGGAGATATGATTAGGGCACGAAACTTGTCTATACCTATTTATCGTCAAGACATCACATAGTTCATGTTCCCTGCAAAAGTATGTTACATGTGTGTGACTTGTTCTTGATTTGTTATTATGGTAGATGTGTAAAGCAATAGACAACCCAAAGCTGGGGGGTGACATATTTTCAAAGTTGCATGGAGCAGCCAATATTTACTACAACTACTCAGGCAACTCAAAGTGCTTTGATTTAAAGGGTAATTCTGACGTACATGGTCTAGATGAGTGGACTTGGCAGGTAAATAACTTACATTCTTCTCTTAGTTTGTTATTCATTTACTCTGGTAATCTTGTTGGATTTCTTTTCTTTCCTCTATCGTACCCCTGGACTAGGTAATACTCCGTATGTAATAGGTTGTCAGACCTAACAAACGAGAATATTCATGGCTCGTGACATTGTCTAATACATTTCCACATTAAGATTGTCCTTGTATCTCTAATTGATTTAGTGCCAGTGATCATCTAAAAAAAACAAAGTCTTTTTTTCCCTTGATTGAGAGAGGAGATTAAGATTATTCTTCTATAAGGTATTGACTATGGAGTCAAAAAGATCTGTCTGCCTTGGATGAAAAGTATTATATCAGTATCAACCACTCAAGTTTTCCTTGAATCGTTTTATTATCGACCTTAAATATAAGCGTGATTTATTTAAATTTATTATTGGATTAGTATTAGTTTTGAAAAAAAGAACTCTTTGAAACGTCATTAAGTGCAAAGGATTTTGTTCTAGAAGAATGATAATTATGAAGACTATATAGCAAAAGTGTAAGTTTTCTACACTTTTGACGTTTAGTCGATTTCATAGATAAGCTGATTCCATGGCTTTGCTTTGCTTGTTCTTTATACATAGTGGTGAAAGTAACATGGGCGTATGATTCCTTAATAATTCGGTAGGAGCCAAATAATGTTTTATCTCAGATTCTCAGTGTTAGTTTAAACATCACTTCTTTTGTGACACTGCTGCTTGATAAGATTAATTAACATCAAAGAAGTTTCCTCTTGTATTCATGTGAAGCTATAAATCCACGCCATGGACTGCTCCACGCTAACACAGCCACGGGCAGTGGAAATAACACTATTACACTACCCATATTTTTCTTGGAAGACCTCAAAGCCTGAAAGCGTGCTAGTGTACTATTACTACTATATTATCTTTCCGACCAAAAATCTTGCCTTTTTTTTTTCCGAATTATGCATATTCATCCCTCATATGTACGAAATTTCAGTTTAACATCCTCACATTTGATGTTATTATCTTGGTTTAGAGACAAACAATACGTTGATGGTACGTTTATCGTTCCAAGTTTATCAGATGTTAGCCGAAAGGACTTTCGGTGCTAGATTTTGAACTTCAAAGACTTGTAACACTTGCACTACAAAGCCCATAGTCCATCCCTGGCCCAAGTTACATATCACTAGTTTACTATCCACTAAGCTCACAAGATCCATTTTTTTGTCTTGCGGCCCATCTCTGTTGAAGCCTTGAAGGTATAAATTTCACAGGGCAGCCCACAGGCAGAGACAAATAATATTTGCGGAAATAACTTATGAAATGAAATATAATTCATGAGTCATGACCACCCAAGATATACTTCACAACCTTCAAATTTGATTCATTTTGCACTGATGTGCTGCCGAAAACACCTGGGAAATTAGGGCTCTGGCTCAAAATGTAATCACTAAAATACGCACCCTATCTGAATTTAAGATAAACTTTTTAGTTAAAAGATATTTGTATTAGTTACGCTATAAACATTTAGCAATTTAGCATGTAGCATTTTCCAGGGATATGATGAATCGGTTCTATAACTTCGTCCGACCGGGTTCACGAGAAATGTTTTTATTAGTCCTACACTCCTACTACAATGTTGTAAGAGGACAGTGATTTTTACATTCCACATATCACCAATTTCCTAGTCCTTGTACAAATAATACTCAAGTTAAGTTACTTGAGTATAATGCAGGCATGTACAGAGATGATAATGCCAACAGATGGGAACAACAACGAGAGCATATTTCCAGCTTCTACCTACGACTACCACAACCGCGACACTGCCTGCTTCAATATGTATGGCATTCACCCTCGACCTCACTGGATCACCACTGAATTTGGTGGCTTCGTAAGTCTAACACCTTAAAACTCCTACAGTCCTACTTCAGTATGTTATGTTGTGATATATACGTCACTCTGAAGTGTGAGTTAAATAAGTTGCATATCTTGAAACACTAGTAGTTCTCATCGTGACTTTGTAATAAGTCGATCTCATAGAGAAGCTTTCGTTGATGATGACTTAAGTTATAAGTCTTGTAACGGCATTAGTGACTTGTTTGGGACAGGATATACACAGAGTGCTAAGACGGTACGGCAGCAACATCATCTTCTTTAATGGCAAACGTGACCCATGGAGTGGTGGAGGGTAACTATTCTATCTCACTCACTCAATATTTCAGGCCCACTGGGCCGTCATTGCATTATTGCATTTTTACGGTTGGTCCATGATGGATAACTTGGACTTATTGGGTTTGAAGCCTAAAAAAACATGTCTTTGAAAGTTTCAATGAATTACGGATAGCGGAGTCGACCTACTACTGTCTTCGTTTTCTTGAATTGTTGAACTGCGGTTCGAACACCCTTCGTATATTCTAACCAAATGTCAACAATTCAAAAGAACGACATAGAGTACTAGCTAACTAGTGTTCATACGTTTGTTATGGCAGGGTGCTCGAGAATATCTCTAACAGTCTGGTGGCCATCGTTGCAAAGGAAGGTAAGTAAGAATGTCTTCATTTAAAAGAAAATTATGACGATGATCAATGATGAACCCAAAATTGGTTTTAATCGAATTAATTTGGTCTAATTTCGACAACTAGTATTAGTCATGTTACTCCCTCCAATTCTTTAGAATTATAATAATTTCGACTTCACATTTAACGAGGTATTACTTTGACCATCAATAAACGCAGGTGCTCATCATATCGATTTGAGATTCTCAACAGAGGAAGATCCAGATTGGCTAAAACAAGTGAGGAAAGAAGAAAAAGATCACATCAGCAGGTGGCTCTCTCAATACTACAGTGACTTGGCTCTCTTCTCCTACTGAGTGCCGTAATAGTATAATACTCATTTGTAACCACTAGATATATGATCATGGATATTATACATAGCTTGATTATTCACAAGAGCTTCAACTTTATGAAGAAAAATCATCATTGATTTTTACTATTATATCATGATTCATGAGTAAGGAGTGTGGGAATAATCGCTTTCTTAATCCCTAGCAGAAATCCAATTATTAAAATAACATGTGGTTTGTATTTTGTTAACGACTTTTGACATCAAAATGTACTAACTCAAAACCATATTTAGGGTAGATATTTTTGAAAAAAGAACGATCCACTCAACTTGTCATTTGACGATTTTTCCCATTATAACTACCAAGTCCTAGGCGAATTTGCCACCAATCATAATATAATTGGTAGTAAACACTCAAATTGTCAGCGTAGATGGTATTCATTGTGTAGTCACATTGGCAGCCATTTTTGAGAGAGAAGATAAGGATAGGGGGTGATGGGTCGTCGTAAGGTGTTGCCGTGTAGGAGGTATGTCTTAAAGTTAATGGACAATGAGAAAAAAAATGAGGAATCCCTTGGTATTTATTTTTCAAAAGTTAGGCGTCGAATATGACACATTTCAGGTCGGTCCATATTCCACATACCCTTCACCAAAGTTTGGGGCTCTTTTCATCATCATCAATTTGCACCTTTCTGAATTATGCTTTTGACTCTGTAACTCTTTTTCTTATGATATACTACTCATGATATGATCTATATCACTACATTTTGTGGCTTGTATTCGTTTTGCTAGTGGGAGGATAATTTGAGCAAAATCACAATGCAATGGATTGCAAAGAAGATATCAGCACTAATCAAAAGGTAAGGTAAGATACATAGGATGAGACATTGAGAGACCACTAAGATAAAAGTATAAGTAACTCGAGTTAATCCAAGCTTAGGTTTAAATCAGCTTGTTTACACGCCTGATTGACACTAATCCGACGTGTTTGATTGTTTGGGGTTAATTGTGTTTGAGTTTGACCCACGGCATTATCTTATGTTTCACATTCTATTTCGTGGAACTAATTTTTGGCACTACAAAACAAATTATGTGAAAAATTGTATTTTAATTAAATGAAGTTTGTACCGTATATCATATTTAAAATAAACATTGTACTCTATCAATTCAATAATCATAATATCGACATTATTTAGACAGTTCGATATATTTCAACACTAACTATTTGTCGCTTTAAATACGGAAAAATACTACACTCTTTGAAAATGGCATTTAATTTAATCTGAGTAAATGATGCCAACAACATTTTTTTTCTTTCTCGAGGGTATACATGATGCCAAGTTGCCAACAACATGAGAATTGACAAGTGAGCCATCTTTCTAGTTAGTTAGATTTATATTAAGAATAAATTATTAGAAAATAAATAAATTAAATCACATGGTGCATGTGGGAATAACCCATTAAAAAGAAGACTACCCTGCATTTTATGGCACACTGGGCGGAGGAAGAGATATAATAAAGGGCCAATTTGGCAATCTGGTCTGTGGAAAAAGAGTGTTGCCGAAAAAAGGCCGTGGGCCCATATTAGTAAAGCGGAATGGGGCCCAAATAATCAGCATCTATTTCTGTGGGCCCACAAAGCCCAATTGAGTAGTAGTGCACGCATGCCTCCATTTCTCATCATCTGATTATTGGTAAAGTTATTACTTCTCTTTTACACTTTTCATATTAATGCAGCTTTACTTATCACGTTTTATGTAATTAAACATTATCTGAAATTTTGAAGTAAATAATTTTTTTTTTTATAAAATTAGACATTATCTAAAATTTTCATAATTTCTACATTATTTATCATTGTAGATGTCGAATGTTAGGAGAATTGTCATTTATAAGACTGGATATATA
>JBBYHQ010000001.1:23515427-23530645 GCA_038382645.1 Spergularia azorica
CCAACCTAGTAAACATAATCCAAATCACCAATTATTTAAACTAATATAATAAAATTACTAACTATTTGGATATTGCTAAGTGATTATTAGCTTTTATATAGCTCATGTATATAACTTTCTCAAATTTTATCATAGCTAATGGAGAAGTGATTGTTAATTAAGATGTCCATTGCATTTGCATGGTTACCTTTAAGTTACCTTAAAATTAAACGGGTACCCACTACCCGTTGTGACTATAAACGGGTCCGGGTCCTAATTTCTAGGACCCGTTGTCAACCGGTCCGGGTACGGGTCCTAATTTTTAGGACCCGTTAGAAACGGGTCCTGGTCCGGGTCCATGATTTTGGAACGGGTACCCGTTCATGCTCACCCCTAATATTATATGTATGGGCATGGTATTGGAGCTAAAAACACATGACAAGTTCGTGAAATCTACAAATAACGCACGCTAACATCATTGAAAGACATTAGGACAAGTCGCTCAATAGAACAACCAAACAGTGAAACTAACACCTCATATTCATCTAGGACATCCATAGAATGTCCATATTAATGGTATGAAACGATCTAGAGAATTTTATTGAAGTGAGAAAAATTTGGCCAAACTGAAGGCTATATATCCGGCGTTTTTTTGCCAAAAATTGGCCAGTAACAAAAATGGCTGAAATTAGTCTAGGAGGCCATGAGTCATATTATAAGTATGGGCAATGAATTAGAGCTAAAGCCCATGATAAGTCCCCCAAATTGACAAATAACCCACGTTAACATAATTGAAAGATTAAAGGACAAGTCGGTCTAATTAAGCAATGAAACGGTGAAACTAAACCCTTTAAATTCATCTAGAAAAATCCTAGAGTTTCCATATTAATGGTTTAAATCCACTTAGTGAGTTTCAATGACGTAACAAAAATGCCCAAAATTCGGCAAAACCGAAGGCTAATACACTGTTTTTTTTTTTTGCCAAAAATTAGTCAGTAACCAAAATGGGTCAAATTTGTCTAGGAGGCCTGATGAGTCATATTCTATGTATGGGCAAAGAATTAGAACTAAAAGCACATGATAAGTGCCCTAAATCAACAAATAACGTACCGTACCATCATCGAAAGACAATAGGACAAGTCGCTCAATAAAAGAAGCAAACAGTGAAACTAACCCCTCAATATCTTCAAGGACATTACTAGAGCATCCATCTTAATGATTTGAAACCATTTACTGAGTGTCACTTAGATAACAAAAACACCCAAAATTCAGAAAAAACAAAGGTTATAATCCACCGTTTTTTTTTGCCAAAAATTGGTCACTAACAAAAATGGCTCAAATTGTCTAGGAGGCATGTTCAGTCATATTATATCTTTGGGCAAGGAATAGGAACTAAAAGCACAGTGCCCTAAATCAACAAATAAAGCATCCTAACATCATCGAAAGGCAATAGAACAAGTCGCTCATTAAAAGAAGCAAACAGTGAAACTGACCCCTCAAATTCTTCAAGGACATACTTAGAGCGTCCGTCTTAATGATTTGAAGCCATTTAGAGAGTTTCACTAACATGACCAAAAACGCCCAAAATTCGTCAAAACTGAAGGTTATAATCCACTGTTTTTTTGGCCAAAAATTGGTCAATAACAAAAATGGTTCAAATTTGTCAAGGAGGCCTGATAAGTCATATTATAAGTATGGGCAAAGAATTAGAGCTAAAAGCACATGATAAGTGCCCCAAATCAACAAATAACGCATCCTGGCATAATTGAAAGACAGTAGGACAAATCCCCCAATAAACGAAGCAAATAGTGAAACTAACCCCTCAAATTCTTCAAGGAAATTCCTAAATCGTCCATCTTAATGATTTGAAACCATTTAGAGAGTTTCACTAACATGACCAAAAACGCTCAAAATTCGTCAAAACTGAAGGTTATAATCCACTGTTTTTCGCCAAAAATTGGTCAGTACAAAACAAGGCTCAAATTAGTCAAGGAGGCTCGATGAGTCATATTATATAAATGGTCAAAGAATTCGAGCTAAAAGCACATGATAAGTGCCCCAAATCATTAAATAACGCATCCTGACATCATCGAAATACAGTAGTACAAGTAGCCCAATAAAAGAAGCAAACATTGAAACTTACCCCTCAAATTCTTCAAGGACATTCATAGAGCGTCCATCTTAATGATTTGAAACGATTTAGAGAGTTTCACTGACATGACCAAAAACGCCCAAAATTCATCAAAAATCGAAGGATATAATCCATTGTTTTTTGGCCAAAAATTGGTGTAACAAAAATGGTTCAAATTCGTCTAGGACGCTTGATAAGTCATATTATACGTATGGGCAAAGAATTAGAACTAAAATCACATGATAAGTGCCCCAAATCAACAAATAACGAATCCTGTCATCATCGAAAGACAGTAGGACAAGTCGCCCAATAAAAGAAGCAAACATTGAAACTAACCCCTGAAAATCTTAAAGGACATTTCTAGAGCGTCCATATTAATGATTTGAAACCGTTTATAGAGTTTCGCTGACATGACCAAGAACGCCCAAAATTCGTCAAAACCGAAGGTTATAATCCATTATTTTTGCCCAAAAATTGGTCAGTGACAAACATGGCTCATATTAGTCAAGGAGGCTCGATGAGTCATATTTTAAGTATGGAAAAAGAATTAGAGCTAAAAGCACATGATAAGTGCCCCAAATAAACAAATAACGCATCCTGGCAACATCGAAAAACAGTCGGACAAGTCCCCTGATAAAAAAAGCAAACATTGAAACTAACCCCTTAAATTCTTAAAAGACTTTTCTAGAGCGTCCATCTTAATGATTTGAAACCATTTAGAGAGTTTCACTTACATGACCAAAAACGCCCAAAATTCGTTAAAAACCGAAGGTTTATAATCCACTGTTTTTTGGCCAAAAATTGGTCAATAACAAAAATGGTTCAAATTTGTATAGGAGACCTGATAAGTCATATTATAATTATGGGCAAAGAATTAGAGCTAAAAGCACATGATAAGTGCCTCAAATCAACAAATAACGCATCCAGGCAACATCGAAAGACAGTAGGGCAAGTCCCCTAATAAAAAGAAGCAAACAGTGAAACTAACCCCACAAATTCTTCAAGGACATTTATAGAGCGTCCATCTTAATGACTTGAAAATATTTAGAGAGTTTCACTGACATGACCAAAAACGCCCAAAATTCGTCAAAACCGAAAGTTATAATCCACTGTTTTTGGCCAAAAATTGGACAGTAACAAATATGGCTCAAATTAGTCAAGGAGGCTTGATGAGTCATATTTTAAATATGGGTAAAAAATTAGAGCTAAAAGCACATGATAAGTGCCCCAAATCAACAAATAACGCATCCTGACATCCTCGAAAGACAGTAGGACAAGTCGCCCAATAAAAGAAGCAAATATTGAAACTTACCCCTCAAATTCTTCAAGGACATTTATAGAGCGTCCATATTAATGATTTGAAATCATTTACAGAGTTTCATTGACATGAACAAAAACGCCCAAAATTTGTCGAAAACCGAAGGTTATAATCCATTGTTTTTTGGCCAAAAGTTGGTCAGTAACAAAAATGGTTCAAATTCGTCTACGAGGCCTGATAAGTCGTATTATATGTATGGGCAAAGAATTAGAACTAAAATCACATGAGAAGTGCCCCAAATCAACAAATTACGCATCCTAGCATCATCGAACGACAGTAGGACAAGTCGCGCAATAAAAGAAGCAAACATTGAAACTAGCCCCTCAAAATTTTCAAGGACATTTCTAGAGCGTCCATCTTAATGATTTGAAACCAATTAGAGCGTTTCACTGCCATGACCAAAAACGCCCATCACCAAAACCGAAGGTTATAAACTTATAATCCACTGTTTTTGGCCAAAAATTAGTCAGTAACAAACTTGGCTCAAATTAGTCAAGGAGGCTCGATGAGTCATATTTTTAGTATAGGCAAAGAATTAGAGCTAAAACCACATGATAAGTGCCCCAAATCAACAAATAACGCATCCTGACATCATCGAAAGACAGTTGGACAAGTCACGCAATAAAAGTAGCAAACATTGAAACTAACCCCTCAAATTCTTCAAGGACATTTCTAGAGCGTCCATCATAATGATTAGAAACCATTAAGAGAGTTTCACTACGATGACCAAAAACGCGCAAAATTCGTCAAAACCGAAAGTTAAAATCCACTATTTTTGGCCAAAAATTGGTCAGTAACAAACATGGCTGAAATAAGTCAAGGAGGATCGATGAGTCATATTTTAAGTATGGGCAAAGAATTAGAGCTAAAAGTACGTGATAAGTGCCCCACCAAATCAATAAATAACGCATCCTGGCATCTTTGAAAGACAGTAAGACAAGTCCCCTAATAAAGGAAGCAAACATTGAAACTAAACCCTCAAATTTTCAAGGACATTTCTAAAGCGTCCATCTTAATGATTTGAAACCAATTAGAGCGTTTCACTGCCATGACCAAAAACGCCCAAATTCCCCAAAACCGAAGGTTATAATCCACTGTTTTTGGCCAAGAATTAGTCAGTAACAAACATGGCTCGAATTAGTCAAGGAGGCTCGATAAGTCATATTTGTAGTATGGGCAAAGAATTAGAGCTAAAACCACATGATAAGTGCCCCAAATCAACAAATAACGCATCCTGGCATGATAAGTCGACCATTAAAAGAAGCATACATTGAAACTAACCCCTGAAATTCTTCAAGGACATTTATAGAGCGTCCATCGTAATGATTTGAAACCATTTAGAGAGTTTTACTGACATGACCAAAAACGCCCAAAATTCGTCAAAACATAATCCACTGTTTTTTGCCAAAAATTGGTGAGTAACAAAAATGGCTCAAATTTGTCTAGGAGGCCTCATGATTCATATTATACGTAAAAGCAAAGAATTAGAGCTAAAAGCACATGATAAGTGTCCCTAATTAACAAATAACACCTTGGCATCATCGAAAGACAATAGGACAAGTCGCCCAATAAAAGAAGCAAAAAGTGAAACTAACCCCTCAAATTCTTCAAGGACATTCCTAGATCGTCCATCTTAATGATTTGAAACCATTTAGAGAGTTTCACTGACATGACCAAAAATGCCCTAAATTCGTCAAAACCGAAGTTTATAATCCACTGGTTTTTGCCAAAAAGTGGTTAGTAACAAACATGGCTCAAATTAGTCAAGGCGGCTCGATGAGTCATATTATAAGTATGGGCAAAGAATTAGAGCTAAAAGCACATGAAAAGTGCCCTAAATCCACAACTAACGAACCCTTACATCATCGAAAGACAATAGGACAAGGCGCCCAATAAAAAGAAGCAAACAGTGAAACTAACCCCTAAAATTCTTCAAGGACATTCCTAGATCGTCCATCTTAATGATTTGAAACCATTTAGAGAGTTTCACTGACATGACCAAAAACGTCCAAAATTCGTCAAAACAAGTTTATAATCCACTCGTTTTTGCCAAAATTTGGTCAGTAACAAACATGGCTCAAATTCGTCAAGGAGGCTCGATGAGTCATATCATAAGTATGAGCAAAGAATTAGAGCTAACAACTCATGATAAGTGCCCCAAATCAACAAATAACGCATCCTGACATCATCGAAACACAGTAGGACAAGTCGCCGAATAAAAGAAGCGAACATTGAAACTTACCCCTCAAATTCTTCAAGGACATTTATAAAGAGTCCATCTTAATGATTTGAAACAATTTAGAGAGTTTTACTGACATGACCAAAAACGCCCAAAATTCGCCAAAACCGAAGGTTATAATCCACTGTTTTTTGGCCAAAAATTGGTCAGTAACAAACATAGTTCAAATTAGTCAAGGAGGCTCGATGAGTCATATTTTAAGTATGGGCAAAGAATTAGAGCTAAAAGTACGTGATAAGTGCCCCAAATCAATAAATAACGCATCCTGGCATCTTTGAAAGACAGTAGGACAAGTCCCCTAATAAAGGAAGCAAACATTGAAACTAACCCCTCAAATTTTCAAGGACATTTCTAAAGCGTCCATCTTAATGATTTGAAACCATTTAGAGAGTTTTACTGACATGACCAAAAATGCCCAAAATTCGTCAAAACCGAAGGTTATAAATCCACTGTTTTTTTGCCAAAAATTGGTCAGTAACAACCATGGCGCAAATTAGTCAAGGAGGCTCGATGAGTCATATTTAAGTATGGGCAAAGAATTAGAGCCAAAAGTACCCGATAAGTGCCCCAAATCAACAAATAACGCATCCTGTCATCATCGAAAGACATTCAGACAACTCGCCCAAAAAAAGAAGCAAACATTGAAACTAACCCCTCAACTACTTCAAAAACATTTCTCGAGCGTCCGTCTAAATAATTTCTAACCATTTAGAGAGTTTCACTATCATGAACAAACACGCCAAAAATTCGCCAAAACCGAAGGTTATAATCCACTGTTTTTGGCCAAAAATTGGTCAGTAAAAAAACATGGATCAAATTAGTCAAGGAGGCTTGATGAGTCATATTTAAAGTATGGGCAAAGAATTAGAGCTTAAAGCACATGATAAGTGCCTCAAATCAACAAATAACGCATCCTGACATCATCGAAAGCCAATAGGACAAGTCGCCCAATAAAAGAAGCAAACATTGAAATTAACCCCTCAACTTCTTCAAGAACATTTCTAGAGCGTCCATCTTTATGATTTGAAACCATTTATAGAGTTTCACTGGCATTACCAAAAACGCCCAAAATTAGCCAAAACCAAAGGTTATAATCCACTGTTTTTGGCCAAAAATTGGTCAATAACAAAAATGGTTCAAATTCGTCTAGGAGGGCTGATAAGTCATATTATATGTATGGGCAAAGAACTAGAACTAAAATCACATGATAAGTGCCCCAAATCAACAAATAACGCATCCTGGCATCATCGAAAGACAGTAGGACAAGTCATGCAATAAAAGAAGCAAACAGTGAGACTAACCCCTCAAATTCTTCAAGGACATTTCTAGAGCGTCCATCTTAATGATTTGAAACCATTTAGAGAGTTTCACTGACATGACCAAAAACGTCCAAAATTCATCAAAATCGAAGGTTATACTCCACTATTTTTGGCCAAAAATTAGTCAGTACCAAACATGGGTCAAATTAGTCAAGGAGGCTAGATGAGTCATATTTTAAGTATGGGCAAAGAATTAGAGCAAAAAGCACATGATAAGTGCCCCAAATGAACAAATAACGCATTCTGGCATCATCGATAGACTGTAGGACAAGTCGCGCAATAAAAGAAGCAAACATTGAAACTAACCCCTCAAATTCTTCAAGGACATTTCTAGAGCGTCCATCTTAATGATTTGAAGCCATTTAGAGAGTTTCACTGACATGACCAAAAACGCCCAAAATTCGTCAAAACCGAAGTTATAAATCCACTGTTTTTTGCCAAAAATTGGTCAGTAACAAACAAGGCTGAAATTAGTCCAGGAGGCTCGATGAGTCATATTTTAAGTATGGGCAAAGAATTAGTGCCAAAAGCACACGATAAGTGCCCCAAATCAACAAATAACGCATCCTGTCATCATCGAAAGACATTTCGGACAAGTCGCCCAATAAAAGAAGCAAACATTGAATCAACCCCTCAACTTCTTCAAAAACATTTCTAGAGCGTCCATCTTAATAATTTGAAACCATTTAGAGAGTTTCACTATCATGACCAAAAAAGCCCAAAATTCGCCAAAACCGAAGGTTATAATCCACTGTTTTTGGCCAAAAATTGGTCAGTAAAAAACATGGCTCAAATTAGTCAAGGAGGCTCGATGAGTCATATTTTAAGTATGGGCAAAGAATTAGAGCTAAAAGCACATAATAAATGCCTCAAATCAACAAATAACGCATCCTGACATCATCGAAAGATAATAGGACAAGTCGCCCAATAAAAGAAGCAAACATTGAAATTAACCCCTCAACTTCTTCAAGAACACTTCTAGAGCGTCCATCTTTATGATTTGAAACCATTTATAGAGTTTCACTGGCATGACCAAAAACGTCCAAAATTCGACAAAACCGAAGGTTATAATCCACTGTTTTTGGCCAAAAATTGGTCAATAACAAAAATGGTTCAAATTCGTCTAGGAGGCCTGATAAGTCATATTATATGTATGGGCATAAAACTAGAACTAAAATCACATGATAAGTGCCCCAAATCAACAAATAACGCATCCTGGCATCATCGAAAGACAATAGGACAAGGCGCCCAATAAAAGAAGCAAACAATGAAACTAACCCCTCAAATTCTTCAAGGACATTTCTAGAGCGTCCATCTTAATGATTTGAAACCATTTAGAGAGTTTCACTGACATGACCAAAAACGTTCAAAATTCGTCAAAATCGAAGGTTATAATCCACTATTTTTGGCCAAAAATTGGTCAGTACCAAACATGGGTCAAATTAGTCAAGGAGGCTCGATGAGTCATATTTTAAGTATGGGCAAAGAATTAGAGCTAAAAGCACATGATAAGTGCCCCAAATGAACAAATACCGCATCCTAGCATCATCGAAAGACAGTAGGACAAGTCGCGCAATAAAAGAAGCAAACATTGAAACTAACCCCTCAAATTCTTCAAGGACATTTCTAGAGCGTCCATCTTAATGATTCGAAGCCATTTACAAAGTTTCACTGACATGACCAAAAACGCCCAAAATTCGTCAAAACCGAAGGTTATAATCCATTGTTTTTTGCCAAAAATTGGCCAGTAAAAAATATGGCTCAAATTTGTCAAGGAGGCTCGATGAGTCATATTTTAAGTATGGGCAAAGAATTAGAGCCAATAGCACACGATAAGTGCCCCAAATCAACAAATAACGCATCCTGTCATCATCGAAAAATATTCGGACAAGTCGCCCAATAAAAGAAGCAAACATTGAAACTAACCCCTCAACTTCTTCAAAAATATTTCTTGAGTGTCCATCTTAATAATTTGAAACCATTTAGAGAGTTTCACTATCATGACCAAAAACGCCCAAAAATTCGCCAAAACCGAAGGTTATAATCCACTGTTTTTGGCCAAAAATTGGTCAGTAAAAAACATGGCTCAAATTAGTCAAGGAGGCTCGATGAGTCATATTTTAAGTATGGGCTAAGAATTAGAGCTAAAAGCACATGATAAGTGCCTCAAATCAACAAATAACGCATCCTGACATCATCGAAAGACAATAGAACAAGTCGCCCAATAAAAGAAGCAAACAATGAAATTAACCTCTCAACTTCTTCAAGAACATTTCTAGAGCGTCCATCTTTATGATTTGAAACCATTTATAGAGTTTCAATGGCATGACCAAAAACGCCCAAAATTCGCCAAAACCGAAGGTTATAATCCACTGTTTTTGGCCAAAAATTGGTCAATAACAACAATGGTTCAAATTCGTCAAGGAGGCCTGATAAGTCATATTATATGTATGGGCAAAGAACTAGAACTAAAATTACAAGATAAGTGCCCCAAATCAACAAATAACGCATCCTGGCATCATCGAAAGACAGTAGGACAAGTCACGCAACAAAAAGAAGCAAACAGTGAGACTAACCCCTCAAATTCTTCAAGGAGATTTCTAGAGCGTCCATCTTAATGATTTGAAACCATTTAGAGAGTTGCACTAACATGACCAAAAAAGGCCCAAAATTCTTCAAAACCGAATGTTATAATCCACTGTTTTTAGCCAAAAATTGGTCAGTAACAAATATGGCTCAAATTAGTGAAGGAGGTTCGATAAGTCATATTTTAAGTATGGGCAAATAATTAGAGCTAAAAGTACGTGATAAGTGCCCCAAATCAACAAATAACGCATCCTGGCATCATTGAAAGGCAATTGGACAAGTCCCCTAATAAAAGAAGCAAACATTGAAACTAACCCCTCAAATTTTCAAGGACATTTATAAACCGTCCATCTTAATGATTTGAAACCATTTAGAGCGTTTCACTGACATGACCAAAAACGCCCAAAATTCGCCAAAACCGAAGGTTATGATCCACTGTTTTTGGCCAAAAATTGGTCAGTAACAAACATGGCTCAAATTAGTCAAGGAGACTCGATGAGTCATATTTTAACTATGGGCAAAGAATTAGAGCTAAAAGCACACGATGAGTGCCCCAAATCAACAAATAACGCATCCTGCCATTATCGAACGAAAGTAGGACAAGTCCCCCAATATAAGAAGCAAACATTGAAACTAACCCCTCAAATTTTCACGGACATTTCAAGAGCGTCCATCGTAATGATTTTAAGCCATTTAGAGAGTTTCACTGACATGACCAAAAACGCCCAAAATTCGTCAAAACCGAAGGTTATAATCCACTGTTTTTGGCCAAAAATTGGTCAGTAACAAACATGGCTCAAATTAGTCAAGGAGCCTCGATGAGTCATATTGGGCAAGGAATTAGAGCTAAAAGCACATGACAAGTGCCCCAAATTTACAAATTACGCAGCCTGACATCATCGAAAGATAGTAGGACAAGTCGCCCAATAAAAGAAACAAACTGTGAAATTAACCCCTCAAATTCGTCGAGGACATTCCTAGAGCGTCTATCTTATTGATTTGAAACCATTTAGAGAGTTTCACTGCGATGACCAAAAACGCCCAAAATTCGTCAAAACCGAAAGTTATAATCCACTATTTTTGGCCAAAAATTGGTCACTAACAAACATGGCTCATACCAGTCATCGAGGCTCGATGAGTCATATTTTAAGTATGGACAAAGAATTAGAGCCAAAAGCACATGATAAGTGCCTCAAATCAACAAATAACGCATCCTGACATCATCGAAAGACAGTAGGACAAGTCCCCCGATAAAAGAAGTAAACATTGAAACTAACCCCTTAAATTCTTCAAGGACTTTTCTAGAGCGTCCATCTTAATGATTTGAAACCATTTAGAGAGTTTCACTTACATGACCAAAAAAGGCCCAAAATTCGTCAAAAACCGAAGGTTTATAATCCACTGTTTATGTCTTGAATCCATTTAGTGAGCTCCAATGACTGGACAAAAATCTGCCAAAAGTCGGCAAAACCGAAGGCTATAATCCAGTGTTTTTTTGCAAAAAATTGGTCAGTAACAAAATAGCTCAAATTTGTCTAGGAGGCCTGATGAGTCAGATTATAAGTATGGGCAAAGAATGAGACCTTAAAGCCCATGATAAGATACCCAAATCGACAAATAACGTACGTTAACTTCTTTGAAAGACAATAGGACAAGTCGCTCAATAAAACAAGCAAACGGTGAAACTAACCCTTCAAATTCATCTACTAATTGATTGAAAACTATTTAGCAAAATTTGACAAAACCGAAGGCTATAATCCACGGTTTTTGCAATAAGCTAGTCAGTAACAAAAGGAGCTCAAAATTTTCTAGGCGTCATTTTGGGTCATATTATTAGTATAGGCAAGGTATTAGAACTAAAAACCCATGATAAGTGCCCCAAATCGACAACTAACGTAGCTAACATCATTAGAAGAAAATAGGAGAAGTCGTTCAATAGAACAAGCAAACGGTGAAACTAACCCCTCAAAATTCACCTAGGACACTCCTAGAGTGTGCATCTTAATGGTTTAAATCTATTTAGTCAGTTTGAAAAACTGGACAAAAATTGCCAAAATTCGACAAAATGGAAGGCATTCTTGTGGTATTGACTTTAAAGTTTTGAGAACATTTGACTTCTTTAAAAAAAAACGTAGACATTGATCATTATCTATGACATCTAACTAGAAACGCGCAAAGTCTTCTACCCAAGGTAAAAAAAATTAAGTGTAGAGAAAACAGTTTCTTGTGTTGAATGTTGTCTCACATTGTTTACAAATTCTCTTTAGAAAGTGAAAAATGGCTACCATCTTTTATGCTTAAAGTTTGAGGCACAACTACAGGGGACGGGTATCTTCCCATAACCGAGTAACTGGAACAGAGACATAATGATGAACAAAGATGTACAAAGGAACAAGATATATTATCATTGAGACAGACCAGAAACTCACAGAATTTTCGTGGATAGACTTTAAGTGGACTTCTTGGAATCATTTTCCTCAGGTTTTTGAGATTCAAAATATTCCTTCCTCTCCCTAACGTGTTGCACGCCTTCCTGGTACCCTTCAATAAAGCTCTTTAAGGCATCTCTGTATGCTGAAGCTCGCGTCATGTATAGCCGCTGAAGAGCAGGCCTTAGGGTTTCCATGCCTCCTCTAGCAGCAACAGCTATTGTCACAAGGTTCCAGAAACCGTGCAATAATAAGCAATATAACATAGCAAAACCACAACGACAGTGTTTTCTGAAACATCAAACATGTAGACTATGGTGCTTTTCAATCCCTAAACCAAAGTGGAGAAGAAATGCAACATGACAATGAGTCGGTTACTCATATCTTATTCTTCAGCAAAAATTATTGTCACACGATAGGAGGAAGTGACAGTAACATTGATCTTTCGTTTGACAAGAAAAAGACCCATATACTCAATGTATCTGCCAAAGATGAATCTTTGTACAATTGTACTAGGTATCGAACTAATAGAACCACAATAAACTTGCATTAACTACAGTGCAAAACATACAATAATACAATCAGAAGAAAATCCAATCACTGCCATAAGCCAGTTTGTTAGTATCCTTAGAAGTGCAATTAGAACTTGAGCGAGTTCAGAGTATTTAAAGTCTGAGCCAGCTGGTACAAGGTTTTTGTAAAATTTATAATATCTTGTGTCCTTATAGACTATTGTTGAAATCATCCAGTCATTCTTTACATATTCTTACTTTTCAGATAAGAATTATACCTCATAGAGCCATAGAGGACCCTTACAGCAAAAGTAAACGTAAATCTATGGGGTATAATCAAAAGGACACACTAAAACAAGAGTTTTATAGGCCATTTCAAAAACATATTGATTTCAGGACAAACAGGCTATTAAAAGCCTATGAATCTAGACGAATATGTAAAAAGCAGAGATCATTACCAAGATCCTCTAATGTTGTTGGTTCTTTCTCCTTGTCATCTACTCCTCCAAGACCATCTGCAGATTCCTCTTTCTTATAATCATTTGGACGTAGTTCAGGACCAATGTCACGTACCCAGCTGGCTGCATAAAGGCGTGATGCCTCCTTTAGAACCTACATATATAAACAAAAAGTAAATAAGAAAAAAAATTCATCACTTCCAACAAAATTCTATGATAACAGATACCAATAGTTGTATCTCATATTTTCCTAGAATGGAAGTAATTCTTTAAGAAAGAACAACTCGGTAATATGCTTTTCTATCCTTTCGCAGCTTATGGAGTGAGTGGCTTACTATGATATTCAAAGGCAAATGCCACTGTACTGGTTATTGTAGTGAAAGATCATAACCAAAAATTACAGAACAAGCTCAACAAAGTAAAGCTAAAGCCGCTGCTTTGCTCCGAACTATTATCAGCAAGAGTCTAGATGCATTCGAGTTCCTAGGTATATGCTAACATCTACGTATTGCTGGTTCACCTTTTATGTCTTAAGTGGTGCAAACTTACTGACAAGAGTTATGTGATGTCTTCTTAAAGAACTAGTTCCTAATAGCAGGTGAGCACGTTAAGGGATTCAAGGTAACATGTGCGTTTGTGTTTGTGTTGATATGGGGGGTCTCCAATTTGACCGACACCTAACGTCATGTTCTTCATCTGAATATATAGAAATATGAATCCAAAAGGCAAAGATATTGGCTCAGGCCAGCATACAGAACTGAATCGTAAATTCAGAACAATTACATGGTCTTGTAAAATCTTAATTTCTGATTTTAGACACTTCAAATTACTAATTTTTGAATATAGGTTATCGAATTTACACCTGAAATTATCCTAAGAAAAGCAGGGCCTCAAATTGTCAGATTGAGTGTAACTACACTCCTAATACCACAGTTTAAATTACGAGAGGCTACAAACCAAAGTATACAACAGCATTATTGGCATTAAGAAAAGGAGTAGATAAGTATCGTTCTGTCCAAGTCAATTTAAGCCGCTTTTTAATGTGAGGAGGATCAGGCAATGAGGAAGGAAATGCTATTTCTTTCAAATCATATCGAACATAATCATACAGTTTCCTGCAAACAACCTTGACTTTCATATCCAATTCAAAGTTTCAGCACATTGACCTGAGAAAAAGGTTGAGAATGAAATCAGGGTTTCGTGCATAACTTATCCGACATTTCCCATGGCTTTACAATGAACCAGCATCGACATTGCACTTATCACGCCACGGATATGATTCTTATAAACTTATAACGCAACATTTGAGCAAAACATTACTAAACTTCTTGTACAATTCTTAAGAATAACAAAGGGAACAGCACCCCCACTAACATTTGATCTAACAGGAAACACCATCATCAATATCGAGGCACTCGAAAGGTTTCGGGTCGACTATGAAAATGTGATTTTACTAAAATGCACAGCGTAACACAAATGAAACCCACGCGAAAAAAATTCACACACATTTTTTTCGAGTTCGTTCAAGCATTAAAACAAACACTTGGCGGGCACTACATAAACATCAAAAGAACAACAACCCACATCGTCAATGCAATCACTGATTAAAATGTACAACTATAAACAAATGTTACTTCTTGTTAAAGTTTTTTTTTTTTTTGGGGTGAATTCTACATAATATTAACACAGTAATTTTTTTTCGGGGCGGAAAAACATGATGTTTTAAAGCATGTGATATGAGAAGAAATTGTATAATTTATGATAAAAAAAACAAACCTGATGTCTCCGAAAGCTATGACTGATGTATGTTGGACGAGTTCAACAATGCTCTTTTGGTTGATCGAAGAAGAGATATCAGCATGCAGTGTAGCGTGTATAAGAAGCTCGATTTCAGGCTTGTTTTCTATATCTTTTTTTTTTTAAAAACCTTGGTGATTAGGTAATGCTCAGGCAAATAGGTTGATCTTCAAACCATTACGTGACTTAGTCGTGCAATGCTAACCGGTGGGTTAAATCTCGTGATTGTGAGGGCGTCTTTAGTGATTGTCAAGAAGTTTGTCCCAATATTTTCCTTTTGTGTAGGGATCCTCTAGAGTTTTTTGTTGGTGAAGTTTGAAGAATTTGAGGGCCATTGAAGGATGAGAAGATCATGTGAGGCATTGCTGTAGAATTGATAGGAATGTGTTTTAATTTCTGATTTGTTATTGATAATATTATTACATTGTTATACAAGGCTTGCACATATAT
>JBBYHQ010000001.1:23530745-23554244 GCA_038382645.1 Spergularia azorica
TTAAAATTTTGGACCCGGACCCGTACCCGTCCACAACGGGTCCGGTTCCGGACCCGCCGGGTCCTAAGCGGGTCCGGGTCCCCGCTTTTTTTGCTCACCCCTACCATATACCGATTGTGAAATGTTATAGGATACGTCGCTCAATAGAACAAGAAAACGGTGAAACTAACCCCTCAAATGCATCTTGGAAATTTCTAGAGTGTCCATCTTAATGGTTTAAAGCCATTTAGTCACTTTGAAAAACGTGAATTTTTTTTTTCCAGAATTCGAAAAAATCGAAGCCATAATCCATTCTTTCTGCCAAAAACTAGTCAATAGCAAAATGGCTAAAATTTCTCTAGGAAGCCTTGTGAGTCATATTATTTGTATTGGCAAACTATTAGAGGTAAACACCGATGACAATTTCCCCAAATCGACAAATAACACCCAATAACATCATTAAATGACAATAGGACAAGTCGATCACACACGGTGAAACCAACCCCTAAAATTCATCTAGGACATTCCTAGAGTGTCATCTTAAAGGTTTAACACCATTTAGGGACTTTTAAAAACGTGACAAAAATGCTCAATATTCGACACAATCGAAGGCTATAATTCATTGTTTTTGCAAAAAACTAGTAAAAAAACAAAAGTGGCTCAAATCTCTCTAAGAGGCCTTGTACGTCATATTATTGGTATTGGGAAAGTATTAGAGCAAAAAAAACCCCATGATAAGTCGCACATTAAAATAAGCAAACGATTAAACTAACCCCTCAATTTCATCTAGGATATTCCTACTGTATTTATTATCATGGTTTAAAACCATTTAGTCAGTTTGGAAAACATGCCAAAAATGCTCAAAATTTGACTAAACCAAAGGCTATTAACCACTATTTTTGTCAAATATTGGTCAGTCACAAAAACGGCTCAAATTTCTCATAGAGGCCTTATGAGTCATGTTATTTGTATTGGAAATGTATTAGAACTTATAACCCATGATAAGTGCCTTAAATCGACAAATCACGCAACCTAACAACATTGAAAGACAATAGGACAAGTCGCTCAATAAATGAAGCAAACGGCAAAACTAACCCCTCAAATTCATTTAGAATATTCCTACAGTGTTCATCTTTGTGGTTTGAAAACATTTAGCCAGTTCGGAAAACGTGCAAAAAAGGGTCAAAATTTGACTAAACCGAAGACTATAATCCACTATTTCTGTCAAAAAAGTGGTCAGTAATAAAAATGGCTCAAATTTCT
This sequence comes from Spergularia azorica, assembly GCA_038382645.1. Taxonomy (NCBI): domain Eukaryota; kingdom Viridiplantae; phylum Streptophyta; class Magnoliopsida; order Caryophyllales; family Caryophyllaceae; genus Spergularia; species Spergularia azorica. The sequence goes on from JBBYHQ010000001.1 coordinate 23,531,988, forward strand.
CCTAGAGCCCTTATGAGTCATGTTATTTGTATTGGCAAAGTATTATCACTTAAAACCCATGATAAGTGCCCCAACTCGACAAATAACACATGCTAACATCATTAAAAGACAATAGGACCAGTCCCTCAACAAAACAAGCAAACGCGAAACTAACACCTCAATTTGATCTGGACATTCCTAGAGTGTCCATCTTCATGATCTAAAACCATTTAGTCAGTTTGAAAAACATGCCAAAAATACTCAACATTCGACAAACCGAAGGCTATAATCCACTGTTTTTGCCAAAACATTAGTCAGTAATAAAATTGGCTCAAATCTCTATAAGAGGCCTTATGAGTCATATAATTTGTATTGGCAAAGTATTAGAACTTAAAACTCATGATAAGTGCCCTAAATCGACAAATCACGCAAGCTAACATCATTAAAAGACAATAGGACAAGTCCCTCAACAAAACAAGCAAACGGCGAAACTTACCCCTCAAATTCATCTAGGACATTCCTACAGTGATCGTCATGGTTTGAAACCATTTAGTCAGTTTGGAAAACGTGCCGAAAATGCTCAAAATTTGACTAAACCGAAGGCTATAATCCACTATTTTTGTCAAATATTGGCCAGTTACAAAAATGGCTCAAATTTTTCTAAGAGCCCTTATGAGTCATATTATTTGTATTAGCAAAGTATTATCACTTAAAACCCATGATAAGTGCCCCAAATCGACAAATAACGCATGCAAACATCATTAAAAGACAATAGGACAAGTCCTTCAACAAAACAAGCAAACGGTGAAACTAACCCCTCAATTTCATCTATGATATTCCTACAGTGATCATCGTCATGGTTTGAAACCATTTAGTCAGTTTGGAAAACGTGCCAAAAATGCTCAAAATTAGACTAAACCGAAGGCTATAATCCACTATTTTTGTCAAATATTGGCCAGTTACAAAAATGGCTCAAATTTTTCTAAGAGCCCTTATGACTCATATTATTTGTATTGGCAAAGTATTATCACTTAAAACCCATGATAAGTGCCCCAAATCGACAAATAACGCATGCTAACATCATTAAAAGACAATAGGACAAGTCCCTCAACAAAACAAGCAAACGACGAAACTAACCCCTCAAATTCATCTAGGACATTCCTAGAGTGTCCATCTTCATGGTTTAAAACCATTTAATCATTTTGCAAAACGTGCCAAAAATGCTAAAAATTGGACAAAACCGAAGGGTATAAACCAATGTTTTTGCCAAAAAACTGGTCAGTACTAAAAATAGCTCAAATTTCTCTAAGAGGCCTTATGAGTCATGTTATTTGTATTGGCAAAGTATTAGAACTTAAAACCCATGATAAAAGCCTAAATCGACAAATCACGCAAGATAACAACATTGAAAGACAATAGGACAAGTCGCACATTAAAACAAGCAAACGGTGAAACTAACCCCTCAATTTCATCTATGATATTCATCCAGTGTTCATCTTCATGGTTTGAAATCATTTAGTCAGTTTGGAAAACATGCCAAAAATACTCAAAATTCGACTAAACCGAAGGCTATAATCCACTATTTTTGTCAAAATATTGGTCAGTTACAAAAATGGCTCAAATTTCTCGAAGAGGCCTTATGAGGCATATTATATGTATTGGCAAAGTATTATCACTTAAAACCCTTGATAAGTGCCCCAAATCGACAAATAACGCATGGTAACATCATTAAAAGACAATAGGACAAGTCCCTCAACGAAACAAGCAAACGGCGAAACAAACCCCTCAAATTCATCTAGGACATTCCTACAGTAGTGTCCATCTTCACGGTTTAAAACCATTTAGTCATTTTGCTAAACGTGCCAAAAATGGTCAAAATTCGACAAGACCGAAGGCTATAATCCACTGTTTTTGACAAAAAATTGGTCAGTAATGAAAATGGCTCATATTTTTCTAAGAGGCCTTATAACTCAGGATACTTGTATTGGCAAAGTATTAGAACTTAAAACCCATGATAAGTGCCTGAAATCTACAAATCATGCAAGCTAACCTATTGAAAGACAATAGTACAAGTCGCACAATAAAACAAGCAAACGGTGATACTAACCCCTCAATTTCATCTAGGATATTCCTACAATGTTCATCTTCATGGTTTGAAACCATTTAGTTGGTCAGTTACAAAAATGGCTCAATTTTTTCTAAGAGCCCTTATGAGTCATATTATTTGTATTGGCAAAGTATTATCACATAAAACCCATGATAAGTGCCCCAAATCGAAAAATAACGCATGCTAACATCATTAAAAGACAATAGGACAAGTCCCTCAACAAAACAAAGCAACCGGCGAAACTAACCTCTCAATTTCATTTCCATCTTCATGGTTTAAAACCATTGAGTCATTTTGCAAATCGTGCCTAAAATGCTCAAAATTCGACAAAACCGAAGGCTATAATCCACTGTTTTTGACAAAAAATTGATCAGTAATAAAAATGGCTCAAATTTCTCTAAGAGGCCTTATGAGTCATATTATTTGTATTGGCAAAGTATTAGAACTTAAAACCCATGATAAGTGCCTGAAATAGACAAATCACGCATGCTAATATCATTAAAAGACAATAGGACAAGTCCCTCAACAAAACAAGCAAACGGTGAAACTAACCCCTCAATTTCATCTAGGATATTCCTACAGTGATCATCGACATGGTTTGAAACCATTTAGTCAGTTTGGAAAAAAAACCCAAATATGCTCAAAATTCGACTAAACCGAAGGCTATAATCCACTATTTTTGTCAAATATTGGTCAGTTACAAAAATGGCTCAAATTTTTCTAAGAGCCCTTATGAGTCATATTATTTGTATTGGCAAAGTATTATCACTTAAAACCAATGATAAGTGCCCCAAATCGACACATAACGCATACTAACATCATTAAAAGACAATACGACAAGTCCATAATCAAAACAAGCAAACCGTGAAACTAACCTCTCAATTTCATCTAGGATATTCCTACAGTGTTCATCTTCATGGTTTGAAACCATTTAGTCAGTTTGGAAAACGTGCCAAAAATGCTCAAAATTCGATTAAACCGAAGGCTATAATCCACTATTTTTGTCAAATATTGGTCAGTTACAAAAATGGCTCAAATTTCTCTAAGAGGCCTTATGATTCATGTTATTTGTATTGGCAAAGTATTAGAACTTAAAACCCATGATAAGTGCCCTAAATCGACAAATCACGCTAGCTAACATCATTAAAGGCAATAGGACAAGTCCCTCAACAAAACTAGCAAATTGAGAAACTTACCCCTCAAATTCAGCTTGGACATTCCTAGAGTGTCCATCTTCATTGTTTAAAACCATTTAGTTAGTTTGCAAAACGTGCCAAAAATGCTCAAAATTCGTCAAAACCGAATGGTATAATCTACTGTTTTTGCCAAAAAATTGGTCACTAATAAAAATGGCTCAAATTTCTCTAAGAAGCCTTATGAGTCATATTATTTGTATTGGAAGAGTATTAGAACTTAAAATCCATGATAAGTGCCTAAATCGACAAATCGCGCAAGCTAACAACATTGAAAGACAATAGGACAAGTCGCTCAATTTAACACGTGGTGAAACTAACCCCTCAAATTAAACAAAACCGGAGGCTATAATCCACTGTTTTTGCCAGAAATTGGTCAGTGACAAAAATGGATTACATTTCTCTAGGAGACCTTGTGAGTCATATTTTTTGTATTGGCAAAGTATTAGAGCAAAAAAATCAAATTTAAGTTCCCCAAATCGACAAATAGCGTAGCTAACATCATTGGAAGACAATAGGAGAAGTCGTTCAATAAAACAAGCAAGCGGTGAAACTAACCCTTTAAAATTCATCTAGGACATTCCTAGAGTGTGCATCTTATTGGTTTAGAATTATTTAGTGAGTTTGAAAAACGTGACAAAAATGGCCAAAATTCGACAAAACCGTAGGCATTCCCATGGTATTGACTGTAAAGTTTTTAGAACATTTGACTACTTTAAAAAAACGTAGACATTGATCATAATCTATGACATCTAACTAGAAGCTCGCAAAGTCTTCTACCCAAGATAAAAATAAGTAAGTGTAGAGAAAACAGTTTCTTGTGTTGAATGTTGTCTTACATTGTTTACAAATTATCTTTAGAAAGTGAAAATGTCTACCATCTTTTATGCTTAAAGTTTGAGTCACAACTACCGGGGGCGGGTGTCATCCAATAACCGGGTAACTGGAACAGAGACAGAATGATGAACAAAGATGCACAATGGAACAAAGATATATTATCAGAGACAGACCAGAAACTCACAGAATTTTCGCGGATAGACTTTAAGTGGACTTCTTGGAATCATTTCCCTCAGGTTTTTGAGATTCAAATTCTTCCTTCCTCTCCCTAACTTGTTGCACGCCTTCCTGGTACCCTTCAATAAAGCTCTTCAAGGCATCTCTGTATGCGGAAGCTCGCGTCATGTATAGCCGCTGAAGAGCAGGCCTTAAGGTCTCCATGCCTCCTCTAGCAGCAACAGCTATTTTCACAAGGTTCCAGAAACCGTGCAATAATAAGCAATAAAACATAGCAAAACCACACGACAATGTTTTCTGAAACATGTAGACTATGGTGCTTTTGCAATCCCTAAACCAAAGTGGACAAGAAATGCAACATGACAATGAGTCGGTTACTCATATCTTATTCTTCAGCAAAAATTATTGTCACATGATAGGAGCAAGTCACAGTAGAATTGATCTTTCGTTTGACAAGAAAATTACCCATTATCGCAATGTATCTGCCAAAGATGAATCTTTGTACTAGGTATCAAATTAATAGAACCACAATAAACTTGTATTAACTACAGTGCAAAACATACAAGTAATACAATCAGAAGAAAACCTGATCACTGTCATAAGCCAGTTTGTTAATATCCTTAGAAGTGCAATTAGACGTTAAGTGAGTTCAGAGTATTTAAAGTCTAGCCTGCTGGTCCAAGGTTTTTTTGTAAAATTAAAATGTCTTGTGTCCTTATAGGCTATAGCTGAAATCATCCAGTCATTCTTTACATATTCTTACTACAATTCAGATAGGAATTATACCCCATAGAGGACCCTTACATCAAAAGTACACGTAAATCTATGGGGTATAATTAAAAGGCCACACCGAAACAAGAGTAGCCATATATGAACATAAAAAAATTTAGGCCATTTCAAAAACATATTGATTCCAGGACAAACATAAAAGCCTATAAACCTACACGAATATGTAAAAAGTAGAGATCATTACCAAGATCCTCTAATGTTGTTGGTTCTTTCTCCTTGTCATCTACTCCTCCAGGACCATCTGCAGATTCCTCTTTCTTATAATCATTTGGACGCAGTTCAGGACCAATGTCACGTACCCAGCTTGCTGCATAAAGGCGCGATGCCTCCTTTAGAACCTACAAATATAAATAAAAAGAAAATAAGAAAAAATTCATCACTTCCAACAAAATTCTATGATAACAGATACCAATAGTTGCATCTCATATTTTCCTACATTGGAAGTAATTCTTTAAGAAAGAACAACTCAGTAATGTGCTTTTGTATCCTTTCGCAGCTTAGAAAGTGAATGGCTTACTATGATATTCAAAGGCAAATGCTACTGTACTGGTTATTGCAGTGAAAAATCATAACCAAAAACTACAGAACAAACTCAACAAAGTAAAGCTAAAGCCGCTGCTTTGCTCCGAACTATTATCAGCAAGAGTCTAGATGCATTCTAGTTGCTAGGTATATGCTAACATCTAGGAAATGCTGGTTCACCTTTTATGTATTAAGTGGTGCAGCAACTTACTGAGAAGAGTTATGTGATGTCTTCTTATAGAACTAATTCCTAATAGCAGGTGAGCACGTTAAGTGACCATGCTTCAAGGTAGCATGTGCGTTTGTGTTTGTGTTGATATGGGGGGTCTCCAATTTGACCAACACCTAACGCCATGTTGTATAACTAAATATACAGAAATTTTAATCCGTAAAGCAAAGATATTGGCTCAGGCCAGCATACAGTAGTGACTAGTGAATCGTAAATTCAGAACAATTACCATGGCTATCGAATTTAAACCTGAAATCATCCTCAGAAAAAGCAGGGCCTCATATTGTCAGATTGAGTGTAACTATACTCCGAATAGCACAGTTTAAAATTACGAGAGGCTACAATATAGCAACACTATTGGCATTAAAAAAGGGGTAGAGTGATGATCTTACTAAGTATCGTTCTGTCCAAGTCAATTTACGCCGCTTTTTAATGTGAGGAGGATCAGGCAATGAGGAAGGAAATGCTATTTCTTTCAAATCATATCGAACATAATCATACAGTTTCCTGCAAACAACCTTGACTTTCATATCCCCCAATCAAAGTTTCAGCACATTGACCTGAGAAAAAGGTTCAGAATGAAATCAGATTAGTTCATAACTGTTCCGACATTTCCCATGGCTTGCAATGAACCAGCATCGACATTGCACGTATCACGCCACGGTTATAATTCTTATAAACTTATAACGCAAGATTTGAGCAAAAAATTACTAAACTTCTTGTAAAATTCTTAAAATTAACAAAGGGAACAGCACCCCACTAACATTTTATCTACATGCGACACCATCATCAATATCGAGCACCAGTGGCACTCGAAAGGATTTTGGGTCGCCTAACATGAATCGTCAAAGGGTGTCTAAAATGCATAGAGCACAGCGTAACACAAATGAAACCCACGAGAAAAAAAATACACACATTTTTTTCGAGTTCGTTCAAGCATTTAGACAAACACTTGGCGGGCACTACTTAAACATCAAAAGAACAACAACCCACATCGTCAATGCAATCACTGATTAAAATGTACAACTATAAACAAGTGTTACTTCTTGTTGAAGTTTCTTCTTTTTGGGTGAATTCAACATGATATCACACAGTAATTTTTTTCGGGGGCGGAAAAAATGATGATTTAAAGCATGTTATATGAGAAGAAATTGTATAATTTACGAACAAAAACCTGATGTCTTAGAAAGCTATGACTGATGTATGTTGGGCGAGTTCAAACAATGGTCTTTTGGTTGATCGAAGAAGAGATATCAGCATGCAGAGTAGCGTGTAGAAGAAGCTCGATTTCAGGCTTGTTTTCTATTTCATTGTTTTTTTTTTTTTGTTAAAACCTTGGTGATTAGGTCATGTTTAGGGAAATAGGTTGATTTTTGAACCATTACGCGACTTGGTCGTGCAATGTTAACCAATGGCTTAAATCTCATGATTGTGAGGGCGTCTTTAGTGATTAGAATAGCGCGACGAAAAGTTTTAGCATATTTGTACATGATGTAGCTTATGTGGTGATCACTACATACAAAAACTTGTGTACGGTGGTTGTAGCTCGTAAGGTTGTGCGGAACTGATTTTGGTTAAATGTTATCCAAGCTAGTTCGATTGATCAGATTTTTCGGTTAGGTTGAATTGGGCAATTATTTAGCGTGGTTACACTATTTCAACTACCAAATAAAGATTTTTCAACATTCGAGTTGATTCATCAATTTTTCTAATTTTGGTCCGGTTCAATTAAGCATATAATCCCATAAAGTTTGTGACCCTAACCCACATATTAATTGAATCCTTTCATCGCAGAGCATATGCTAAATTAGTCAAAAAAAAAAAAAAAAAAAAAAACTGTCATATGCTAAACCGCGCATTTGCGGGGAGATTTTCGTTGTAAAGTGATTTTTCCCAAGCTGTTAGCTTTGGAGGAACTTGATTAATCTATTTAAGTTCCTATCTCCCTATGGGCCAGGATCTTGTAAATTCCTTGCTGGGATAATAAAAGTAGAAAACAAAACATAAAAAAGATTTTCATGATTTGAGTGGAGGAAAAATCCATCCAAGGGCATTTGTCCCAATTTATTTCATCCTCCATACCTCACAATTTTTGAATTTCGCTCATCTACTATAGGGTGGTAGCAATCTATATCAATTTGAATTACCTGCATTTATGCAATTTATAAAATTTTCGTTGTTATGGATCCTCAATCCCCATCACAAAGATTAAGCTTCTTCTTCTTTTCTCCTCATAATCCTATTACTATCAAGAAAAAATATGTCTACTCTTTTTCTTTCGTTCTTTTTGTTGTTATCTTCATTCCTTACTCTTCTGTTTTAAACCCCATATTTGATCGTCAATCTCGTTTCGCCATTAAATTTTTGTCGGACTCTTCGCGTCCCCTAGAAGGGGATGAGAAGAAGTCCCAACAAACATGTGACTATTCCAATGGAGAATGGGTTTGGGACAAGAGTTACCGTGACGGAAAATACAACGAAAGCTGTCAATTTCTCGACCTCGGCTTCCAATGCCACCGGAACGGACGTGCAAACATGAGCTTTCTTGAATGGCGATGGCAACCCTATGGTTGTGATCTTCCCAGGTATACGTAACAAAATTATTTACCCCTTTCGTAAATTGTAATCATGAATTTAATGTACGTAGAAATCAACTATGGTTTTCAAATATGCCCAAATTAACATCCACCATGCATGAATTGATGACGTATTGACGCTAAATACGTACGTTACTATCAATGATGTTACTTTGTCTCCACATAATAATGCTACAGTAACTAAAAAAACGGGAAGATTGGATACGAAGGGAAAGGGCACATAACGATTTTAAGGGTCAAATGTTTAGTGGTTTCGACCAAATTTCTCGTGTGTTCAAATAGCTGATAATTAAAGACTTGCGTGTCTGTGAATTCGCACGTTGTAGATTCAATGCAAGCGATTTTCTGGAGAGGAACAGAAACGGAAGGATCGTTTTTGCAGGAGATTCAATAGGTCGGAATCAATGGGAATCGCTACTTTGCATGCTGTCGAAAGGAGTTTCAAACCAATCATCAATATACGAAGCAAATGGAGCCCCCATCACAAGGCACAGAGGCTTCCTCATCATGATGTTCAAAGAGTTTAACCTGAGTGTCGAGTACTACCGAGTCCCCTACCTCATTCGTTCAAGCCGCCCACCACCGAATTCCCCCGGCCAAGTTAGAGGAGTTATTCAGCTTGATAAGCTCCACTGGTACTCGGAGAAATGGGTAGGTGCGGATGTCCTTATCTTCAATTCCGGCCACTGGTGGAATGACGATAAAACTATCGCAGAGTAAGCACCTCTTCCTCCTCGTCTGTCATTGCTGATTTTAAGCAGCACGTAGCACCTGTAAATTACTCTCTTCCAAGTGAATGGTCTTAAAAATCCTGCTGCTGTTTCAGCGGCAATTACTTCCAGATAGGACAGACCGTAAATGTGACAATGACCTACATGGAAGCATTTGGGGAATCAATGAAGACATTGAAGTCCTGGGCAGAACAGAAGTTGGATCCACAAAGAACTCGTGTTTTCTTCCGAAGCTATGCTCCAGTACATTTCAGGCAAGATACTCGTATTTGAAGTGTGTTTACTATTGACAAATTTCTATGCAAGTAAACTGTATCATTTACAAAAATATGCATTGCAAATTTGTAGGGACGGGACGTGGAATGCAGGTGGTACTTGTAGAAATAGTATGTCACCTGAGTCGAACAAAACAAAGCTGCAATCGGTTCCACCTTACAACCAATATAGTTCAGCTGTTATCAAAGAAATGGAAGCTGACAAATTGAAGGCTACCTTTTTGAACATTACGTATCTGACAGAGTTCAGAAACGACGGTCATCCATCCATCCATCGCGAGCCAATTGCTCAAAAACCTGTCGTCGAAGACTGCAGCCATTGGTGTCTTCCAGGAGTTCCAGACGCATGGAATGAACTTCTTTACTCGCATTTACTAATGGAAGATTTCATAATCAGGTCAAAATAGAGACTTATACACATGCCGCATGCGGACAGCTAATTCTACGATGATCAATTGATCAGTATAGTCGTTTTTATCAGATTTCATCTTTGAGCTAATTCGTCAACATTCTCCTCGGGCCTGGCATCAGCAGTATCTGTCTGCTTCATTTTCTCCAGCTGCCTTAGCAGGTCCAACCTTTCTGACCCATATGTCGATGGAATCTGTGCATGTACAAGTGTAACATTTAGTTTAAAAGGGTTCTGTGACAAAGCTTAGTTTAACTTTGATAAAAGGATCTAGGAGAACACACCAAGGATGGCACATATCTTTGGATGGCAGCCAACATAGCCGCATGCCCAACTGCAGTCACCTGCCAGATATAAGAATGAACTCAGTAAATTGAAAACTGTCATTTGCCACAGACTGACATCAGAATTATCAAAAATCTTAATGGAAGCATATTATGTAATTTCTTTAGACTTTAAACCTCTGAGACCCAGATAGCAAAACTGAGAATATATGCCAGCCAACAAAGAGGAAATATTAAGGGGCATTATTGTCGTTTAGCATGGATGTAACTAATCCTATAACCTCTGTTAAAAAAAAAAAAAAAATATAATCCTATAACCTTAGGAACGAAAACATCATTCTGCGTACTACAAGCACCCCATAAAAATCAGAAAAGACAAAGTGTTTGTGTTATCCTACCATCCATACACTGACAAAACTTTAATTATCCAGTAAAAGTAAGGCTAAAAGTAACTCACAGGGAGGAGCATTAGAACTCCAATTGGAACGACTGATGCCAGGTCAGTAAGAGTTCTCCGGAAAAACTTCTTTTCCTTTTCGGTTAACTCGTCACCAATTATTGACCTTCTAAGGAGCCCCGTTGCAGCAGCAGTATCAATGGCTAGAAGTTGAGTGCCTTGCCAAACATCCTGTAATTGGTATGATACGCATAGATGATGTAAGTACTTAATCAAGGAACGAACCAATTAGTCGCAGAAGAGTATGCTGATAGACAGATTTTCAATTATACAGTAGTTTTCAGATAGTATGCACTGGAGGTCGCTTAATTTCGTCATCCCAACATTGTTTGTCAATAACACCTTACAGATATCATCAACCCTCGGACTTTAACGAGACTGGGGTCTATGGTGAAAGTATAGAACTTCTAATTACTACGTCTAAGCTCAAATGAAAAGGAACGAGTGTTTAATGTACAAAAGCACTGAGCCCTTTTTTGCTTTTGGAAAGGGTTCCTAAATCATAAGCAAAACCAGCAACAACTCTATGACTCCAAGAACAGAGCTCAAAGTATAAAATGCTCGACAGGTGCAGAAAACAGACACATATGAGAAAATAAACTTTGTACAATCAATCAAGGTGAGGAGTATTTCAGTGGTCTAGAACAAGTAAGACGTTGCAAGACAGTTTCAGAGAACCACGTAATATCCTTAATAAGGACAAACACAGATAGTACTTAATATATATCCTCATCGGTCCCAGAACGAATGATAGCTTGACTCGTCGATTCAGAATACAGGTTTAAAAAGTGATATAGACCATGTCCAATATTTTAATTTTGACAACTATACTATACTCCCTCCGATCAAAAGAATTTTATCCGTTTCTTTTTGTTGTTTTGAGTAGCCATGTTTTGAACTACTTTTAGACCAAACGAATGACCCGCTTACCTTAATATCAAGTGGAATTGGCAGAATGCAATGTAGAAAAGAATATGTATTGATTTTTACAACAAATGACGATTCATTTGGTCTACAAGTAGCCACAAACAGGGTTACTCAAAACAACAAAACGAAATGGATAAAACTAGTACTTCACATCAACTATGATAACTAAAATCTGAAAATTTGTTAGTGAAATCCCAAATTCACGAGCTCAAATTTAACACTTACATTATTTTTATGAAATAGTACGTAATTAAAGTGTTGACAAAGTCTCCAAACCTTGTTTCCCATTTAAGGGTTAAAAGCTGAAAGGTGATTGATGTTTTGGCCCCGATACAATACATAGAGAATGAACTGTGTGTTATTGGCATATTGCACATTGAGATATTTGCTGACTTACTAGAGTCTAACCTTAATTCCCTCGCTTCAAACGCATGTGAGGTTATACACGACTAAAACATAACTTCGGAATTAGAGATGACATACGAACAGTCAATACAAGATAACTCACTAACTCTCACATTCGACTATTCGAGGTAATTTGGAGTTCAGATGACATGATGTTAGGGAAGCATAGATGGATGGAATGTTGAGAACTAATTCATAGTATTGAATAATTAGTTAATGAAGTCATTCTAGGAGCTTCTTATTTGGTCAGTTACGTCTTTACATTCGATCTCCTTAATTATTAGCTTATGTCAGTGACAGAGTCTAGCACTATAAATTTGGGTTGTTGTCATTTGATTGTAGTGTGACAAGAATTAGAAATAAAACTGTTTGGGCCTCTTCCTCTGTCATCCTTGTCTACAATTTGATATTGCTTTCTACCTTTTACGGTTTTACCACAATATGGAAGAGATATTAAGAGGCTGGATAAAAGTAAACAGACACCGTCAACATCTCAGAAATTTGGTAAGTTTGGGTGATGAGCTTAAGTTAAGGAGCTTTACGTAGATAGTTGAGCCGAAACAGTTATTTGGGCCAACAAGGGAGAAAAAAAACAAATCTTCCCTCCAGCACCCTCCTCAGGTTCTTTGAAGTGATTTAAGTATAAAATATATATTCACCATATTATCCAATAAAGGCCATATTTTCAGACAGAACACATGTTGCTGACTTTCAACATTCATATAACTGCGATGGAAGGTGTGCATACCGTGGTCGTCTCTCTAAGCTTTTCAAGTGATTTTTCAATTAAGCTCCCATTCTTTTCCACTGGCACCAGTTCAGAGCCTCGAACAACACTGACACACTCAATTTCCTGAAAAAATTAGAACAAAGCTCCATAAGTATTAATATATAAACTGACCCAAAAACATTTCCAATACAGAGGTAAAGTGAAAAATCTCATTACCTTAACCTATAATGACTACAGAAGCAATTATGACTTCTTTTATTGGAATCACACCATCAAATTACAACGAAAGTACATTGACAAGATATTCAAGAGCAGTTAAAGGCAGACATAAAAGGGTTCATTGTAACCAAAATAACATAAAAGGGTTCATAAATCTGGATAGAGGAAAGGCCCAAGCAGTAATTTGATGATACTGCAGTGACAAAATCTCTCACCCAATAGAAACAGACAGGTTACTTTTGTTTGAATAAATTTTAAATTGTGCACAATGCTTCATGAAGCACTAATCCACTCATCTTGAGCATAATTTAGTGCTGCTTGGACTTAAGAAGCCCAGATCGCATGATTGAATTAAGAAAAAAAAAGGGAACATAAAACCAGAAACACATATCTGGACAAGCAAAGAGGATCAGGTCAAACAATACTTTTCATATTTACAAGAAATTTTAGGGGTTTCTATCCTAAACATTGAGTCAGACGAGAAAGTATGCGATATGCATCTTTAGAAACTGTAACTGATAAACGTCTTGCTGAATGATTAGCTGACAGTTGACATCACTCACATCAGACACTTGGTTCAGGGAAATGGCTGGAAAATCATGTCAGAAAAGAAAGCGAGCCTTTATGGATTTACCTCTTCACTTTCAGACTGATTTGTGCTTTTCTGAACCCGTTTTTCAAGCTCCATGAGCTCACTCCTCAGTAGTTCAAAACGGTGAATTTCACAAGAATCTGAATTTCCAGTATCTGGACTTGACATATCAGACAACTGTAACAATGTATCTTCCTGTATCACAGAAAACGCAAAATTCAGAACACAAATCCTGCAAATAAAGCTGAAATGATCAGACACCATAAACAATTACAACGGTTAACCAGATCCAACAAGAAAACCAGGTAAAAGTCCAGAAGAAAAGCATGATAGGCAACAAACTCAACACAGAGAGGTCAGGAAAGAAGGGAGGCCATAATCAAATATTCTACAACAGCAGAAAACTCTTACGAGGTATTGCCACAAAGATCATGGCCACACAAGTTTCTAGGTGCTTTAAGACTTAAAAAACTTCCTATCACTTGCCAAGCTGCTTCAGCCATCTTTTTCTCTTGTGATCTCTTAATGTCATAATATCACCTCTTTAGTTATCAAACCACTCATCTTAACAAAGTCCACCCTGCACTTGCTTCTAAACCGCATGCCACCTAATTTGGTGTTAATTCCAATAAACCACGACTACTTCTGCAATCCACAGCTCAGACATACCTTTGTTAACTTTAACGGTTCATCTAGTATCAAGTATTTGGGAATGCTAAAGATACTGAAATGTGTGCATTAAAATGGTAAAATGTCCAATCCCATCAACAGAATTGTATGTGGTAATGAGGTTGTTTTTCTCCTCATGTTTCTAATACACTTTCATAAGTGGTAAATTGGCAATGCCATAATGAGTCTTAAAGAAAATTGATAAGATTAAATGCACGAAAGGCAGCTCAATCTGGGATGTTAAACAAAGACCACAACACCCTGAAAACTGGAGAAGTATTCTGACAGTCAGAGACCTGATAGTTGAGAAGGCAGAATGCCAGAATCAACTGAAAATGCTAAAACCTTGATAAAATCACGGGTCAAAGGAGGGAAACTCAGGGTGAGCAGAGCATACGACTTTTTCCAGTCAAGTACAGAAGGATTAACGGAACCAAGTTCATCTGGGATTCACTCAACATGCCTAAGCAAAGTCTTGTGGCAAACCTGGCTGTGCAGGACTGCAGGGTCTTCATCATACTGTGGACAATACTAGCAGGAGAGGTATGGTTATGGTAAACAGAAGTGCCCTCTGTTTGAAGGCTTTTGAAGATCATTCTCGCCTATTCTATGAATGCCTTTTTCAGAGTCAAATACAGCAGGATTAACGGAACCACGTTCATCTGGAATTCACTCAACATGCCTAAGCAAAATCTTGTGGCAAACCTGGCTGTGGAGGACTGCAGGGTCTTCTTCATACTGTGGACAATACTAGCAGGAGAGGTATGGTTATAGTCAACAGATGTGCCCTCTGAAGATCATTCTCACCTATTCTATGAGCCCATTTTCAGATTTTCTAAGGAAATCTGGAAAAGCACTCTAAATTGGCTTAGCATTAAGCACTTCTGTATCAGCTTGAAAAGAGAACATCTCTGGTTCACCAAACATGTGAGGATGTGTCGTTGGAGGTCCAAATGGGTAATATGTAATCTGGTCTCTACCATGTATAGGATATGGATTGAACGGAATTCTAGGATCTTCAAGGAGAAAGTTCATTCTACTTCTTGGGTGGTAACCATAATCAAGTACTATGTTAGTATCAGACTTTTGCATTTTTTCAAGGGACAAAATATGGATGAAATAGTGCATTGCTTAAATGCCAAATCCTCTGAGGGGTTGTTTTTTGCAAGCTTTTGCATTATGTTCCCTATATGAGTGAATAAAATGCCCTAAATTTGCTTGCAGGATATTTCCGATACCAAACAGCCTGTGAGCTGGGAAAACAATTTTCAAAAACATTTAAAGAAAACTTATCCAACCACCACGATCTTTCGTTCCAACTGTCTTTGTTTTCTTTGAGAAAATCATGTCATGGAAATGCAGTAAGTCAATAAGTGCCGATTATTGTTGTCGAGTTCTATATGCAAATTTACTATATTATGCGCACAAGAAAATGTGTGATACTATCTTTGCCTTACCAAGACATAAGATGTATGTAAACGACCGTTTCTCCAAGTGATACTTAACAACATCACAACTCAACATCATATAAGGCGTACTCTAATTCCAACCTTCTAGGTACTTCATCTTTTCTCAATTCACGTAATTATATTGGTACACAATACTGTATAAGACATGGAGCCCCAAGACGTGTCAAAATTAGAAAATCCAGAACGGACTCCCTCAGCCAGAACATTCTACACCTGCCCCGCAAATGACTCTTAAGATTTAGTAAAAAGTTAAAAGAAACCATCACGAAAGACCCACCTACATCAGAAGACTTTAAAATTCTCCTAATCTTAGAATTTGTCGAGGCCAGAACACAAGCCAGAAAAAAATCACTTAAATAACTCCATTAAACAGCCCCCTTTCATTATTCAAATACAGATACAACCAACAACTTCTCAAGCAAGCCTCTTAAACCAGACTAGAAAGAGGAGACAAGGCCTCACGTACGACCTCCTACACGAAACCACATCGTTTGAACAAGAAAAGTGTTGGAGAGTATCAGTGATCAGATTTTGTATACACTAATCACCAAGTTTTATCTCCCCCCAACCCCCGCACTACCAAGGGAAAAAAAAACCATTCAGCTTATAAGTAAAAGTGAGGACATCTGACCCCAAAAAAAAAAAAAAAAAAAGTGAGGACATCAGTTTTCATGCCTATGAAACCAACCCCAAAATTTCAAGCCGATGCTTCAAAAGCAATCTTCAAGGTAAAAGGATCAGACTCCAGACCTAATCGATTTCCTTTATCCTTCTTTAATCAACTTTCTAGGGTCCGCATACAAACCAAGGAGGCCAAATTCCTCGATTGGGAATCAAATGGTTCAGTGGTGGCTAATCATCCGAGTCGTCCAACAAATATCCAACTCCTTTCAGACTGCATATAAATTATGTGCCAGATTGGGTTGGCACCTGATAGTCTACTCTCTTATCCAGCTCAAGAGGATTTCATTAAAGATTATAAAAATAAAAATAAAAAGAACAGAACATCATAAACATCCAAGAATCACCTATCAGAACATATCATAATATATGCATACAATAGTACAACCAACCTTAGGAGATTCACGGAGAGCCTTCTTCATAGGAGGACGGACTAGAGAAGCCCACAAACCACGAGGATTACTGAAAGCTCCAAACATTAAGTTTCACACGTTAAGCCTTATGTCACATAAAAGAGGAAATTTCTTATAATATAACAACATTGGCCATTTGGCCTCATGAGCCTTGACAGACAGAGAGCATGCCTGTTATTCTTTTCCAATCCAACAGCACCCTGGCCACTATCTTTGCCTTTTGTGAATTTGCTTCTGTCATTATTTGATTCAACATCATCATTTTCCTGGTTCACAAATTAGGCATATAAGGGCAAAACGTAAACCATAAATGATATTAGAGACAACAAACATTTTTCTTCACTGCATTCAACAGTAGTTAGCCCAATACCATAACTTAGGCAGGTTAAAATCCACTCTTGACTAAGATGTGATTAATGGCATCACAAAGATACATTAAAGTTGATCAAAAGAAGAAGGATGCAAAGTTTAGACATAAAATACTGGAACTAACCACACAGTTACGAGCCCATGTTATGTCATATGGGGTTGATTGAACACAATCAGAAAGCTACACGTATTTTTTTTTTTTATAAGCATTAAGCATGTTTCACGAAAGTATTGTTGGTTCAAGTCTCATAATAAGCTTGTCGGTTCAGTGAGGAATTGGTACCTTCATAAACTCAAGGTAAAGGGTAGAATTCTACATAAGCATATAGTATCGTATGACCTATTCATGCTGAAAAGAAATAGTTTAGCTACAAGTCACAAAATGAAAAACATAACAATTTCATGCTGCTAAGAAAAAACACAAATCAAATCAGCCTCCATTTTCCTTCAATAGAAACACAAAAATGTACATCCAACTATTTCAATTATTATAGCGGATTGACAACAATGACTAACAAAACATGTTATCACTATTCACTAAAGGTACAAATCTTATACCATGTCAGCAAACAGGGAATAACCAAGCAATTCACAGTCTTCACCCCCAGGGTACTCCGTACTCACAGTAGTAGACATATAAAGCACAGAGACACAGGTAACACATAGTACGACTCTATCCGAAACATCATTGATAATTCGCAAGACATAATACAGGACTGCAGAAACACATACGCGTGTATGGGCACACACCAACACACGTAAAACAATACCTCCTGAAGACAAGCTGCCTTAGCCCTAAAAGACGCTTCAAGGAACTCTGCTTCTTTCTTAAGTTTCCTGATTTTTTCAAGGTCAGAGCAAGCAGCTTTTAGTTGCTCTTTTCCAGAACCAGAACTGGATACATGCATCTCCTTGAGCAACTTTTCCAATTTAACCAAAGCTTCCTCAACATTTTGTAACGCCTAAACAGAATCACAGTTAGAGAAAAGACAAGATAAGTCTAATTTCTTCACAAGTAAGACAGGGGACAAAAATCATTGTGAAGATGTCAAAATGGAAATAGCTCAAACAGGCAACACCAGAATTGATAATCTGGGTGGCAGGTATAGAAGAGAAATCTCCACTAGGCTTGCTAATGAAAGCACCTATATGCAAAATTAATATGCAATAAGAAACAAATATACCGCGTCAAAAGAATCTGGCTCCTCCCTAGAGTTGAAGCTAGAAACCAAACCAGCACTCTGAAAATTACTGGAATTGCTCCGACAAACTTCATTCCTGAGTCATATTTGAGAAACAAACTATGATAATTAGTTCAGGCAACGAAAAGCACAATATAGTAATCAGGTACTTGCAGAAATCCAAGTCACATTACTACAATTCACACTTCAAATTGATGAGCCAAGATGCAATTCGGGAAGTCACTAAAATTCCGTGTTAGTTTTCTTAAATAGACCATAGAAGTTAACTGGAACTAATTTTGTATCTGATGCGTGTGGATGCTATACAGAATCAGTAAAATAGCCCAAGACTGATAAGAAAACTGAAACTGAGATGTACTGTAGAGAGTGTAGACTCTATAGATCCCACATTCGGCCTCGGGCACGACTGTTACACACAATGAATAACATTGCAGTCCCTGGTAAAGATGTAAGCCTTGATGCTCATTACTCCTTGATAGGGTTAAACATTTTTGTATCCAACTTGAAACATGTTCTATGCTTCAGTTAGCGTTAACTTTATTTTCCCGCATATAATTTATATAAAAGTAAGATAACAAGAAGAACACTACAAACAAGGGAGGACAAGAAGTACAAGTCCAACCACAAACCACAACGAGATCATCACCCCTAGCTAAGAAGCCCCTCTTCAATACCATAACTGATAATGAATTTCAGATTTTCAACTTGAGATTTCTTTTTCTTTTTTCCTAGGATACACTTGAGTTGGCACTGTCCGCTTAGGTGCGCTAAGACCTGAGACGCCTAGAAAAAGAGCTCAGGATTCAATGGAGATGGCTTTCCCTCAGCTGCCCCCACCACTTCACCCTTGGGGACAACATTTGCAGCAACCAAATCGTCCTAACCAAATTTCTCCTCTAGAGGCCAAGAGGGGCACTTCCAGCTTCCAAAATCAGAGGTGGAGCCTTCAATTCAAAACGCTTGGTCAAGTGCACTCCCCCCCCCCCCCCACCCTCTCCCCTTGCCCACAAGAGGATGTAAAGTCCCCCACCAAGAGACCTTCACTCCCAAGCTCCTCAAACAGTGAGAATGCGTCACCGCCAAAGTCAAAGAAGGAACCTATTTCTCATGCCCTATTATGTCCATATTGTCCAAACTATGTGTGGCAAAAAGATTGTCTCCCGGCAAACCAAACTTTTCGTCAAAAACCAACCCACTCAAAGATAAGGTTAAATTTTCACAAGTTCCAAAATTATGTTTGTTTTAAGCTCCCTGTCTTTCAGTTTTTCAAATACTTAATATTTTTGTGTTTTTTTCCATTTTGGTAAATGAAAAGGTCAAACTCTGACGAGGTCCTACATGTTACATTTGTTACGACAGATCAAGAAAAGCTGAGTAATACAAGCTTAAAAACATATGCTTTTCATAGATAACGTCGCCAAAAATGTAATTTCGTCAGCAAACTCATAAAAATGAAATTGCAAGCAGCATGAGACAAATAGTAGAACAAGTGCAGATATACTTAGCTACTTTGAGAGTAACTTTTCCTGCCGTACATGTGTAAAGGAATAAAGACTCACTTTATCAGGCCTAACTCCTCCATGGAACTCCCAAGCTTGTTCACTCTATAACAGAGTAAAAACAGGTCACAGTTAGGTATAGTCATAAAGGAGGAAAAGACATCCAAAGACACAACAGACAAGACAA
The DNA here is from genome assembly GCA_038382645.1 of Spergularia azorica. Lineage (NCBI taxonomy): Eukaryota > Viridiplantae > Streptophyta > Magnoliopsida > Caryophyllales > Caryophyllaceae > Spergularia > Spergularia azorica. The sequence continues at coordinate 23,551,936 of JBBYHQ010000001.1, forward strand.
AAGGGCACAAGTACATATAGCTAGTATATTACCCTTTCGAAAGAAACCACGCTGCCTTCACATTGGAAGGGTTTTCCACCCATTTACTATGTTTGATAAAGACTCGGATCCATCGAGAGCAAATATCAAATGCCTTTGTTACAGCTTCTGAATTTGGAGGACCTTCAGTTTTGTTTTGGTGCTCGTGTGTACGTTTGAAGGTGTTACTGTAGCCTGGATAGAAAGGCAGCCAATCTAACTCTTCACAGACAACCTGTAGGATTGAATTTCAGATGTTATATTAATCATTATCTCAGGATCTCATAACATAATTACAACAAAGCACGCTTACTTCTACATACAGTTCATAAGAACTGATTGGTGAAAGCTGCTGATAATACAACACGCACCCACTAACAAGGTACCTGAAGAAAACATAAGAACAGCAGATAAAGCACAAGCAAACATACAGTTCATCATTGTATCTGTTTACTGTTTAGTTTACATTTAAGAGTCTGAGGCCACTCAAACGTCCTCTACTTTTGTTACTATGGCATTTTCGCCACCTATCTACCACCTATCGTCTCCTCTGTCTACCTATGTGAGTTCATCACAGTCAACGTAAAAACCAAAAGAAATCTATTTATCGTCTAGTATAAGACAGACCTGATCAAGCCTTCAACCGGTTCATCAATCTTATCATAACCATTAGCAGCTAGGAAAGATCGTGTACTTCTGCCAAGGGCAACAAAGAATCCAAATATTGCTAGATCCCTCTCTAAAACCTGTAAGGTAATAAGATAAATTTCACTTCAAACCCTCCTACACACTAAAACAAAACGAAGTTCAGCAAATAAAACAGTACAAAATTCAGACACTTCAAACTGTGAACGGATTAACTTGCTGCATTTTCGTTACATTATTGTACCAGAATATCAGTTTAAACATATCTTGCAGCATCATGCCGGCTTTCCTTACTACTTAAAATCTTTTTGTCTACCAATTCGAATCCTCGTTCGCGAACAACAAACGAAATATAAAGGCTACGATTGCCAGAATGTCCGACACGGTCAAAGTGGCATGTGCTGTAACCTGTAAGAAGCAAGGCTGCTTCTTTGAAAGGTCGAGAAACCTAACACTGATAAAGATAAGGAGAGGGCATATTTACAAAACCTCTTGAGCTCCGGCTAGCAAAACTTACATTACAAGCCATTAGTTTGAACAACAAAGATACTTAAATCTTCAGCTCATTTTATGAGAATTCATCAGACTCTCAGCCTCATAGATGATAACTGCTCATGACACCCATCTTCAGCAATATCATACAAATCCAAGTTGATATAATCATAAGTCATTGTTCTTATGAACTAACCATAAAACTACAGGAGACATGCATCAGATTCATAATATCAATTCAGAACATGAGAAACATTACTTGCTAGGTCCTCATCTCATGCCAGATTCAAGCTTTACTTGGACATGGTCATGGTCCAAAAACCCTTTAGTTCCAATCTCATAAACTGTAAATTTTATCTGACTACGCATACAAGTGTCAACATAAGCATCTAAAAAGTCAGAATTAGACCAAGAAAAATGATCACGTCGTTGATCAGAAAATGTTAGAAGATCTACAAACATTCTAGGAAAGGTATACTGCTTTACTGATACAACAGCTTCAACTGGGCCATCTGAAGTCGATATTAGGCAATGCTTAAAGACTGAAAAAAGAAAAAAATGCACCAAATTTCAACCCAGGGGTAGAACTAAGAAAGAGATGGGTTGAGAGAACAAGAAAAATATTTACAAAGGGTGGCATTACGTCGGAGTTACGTCCACTTTGGTGACCCCACGTTCGTAATATTCACCACTTTGAAGCTTACAGGTAAAAAAAATTACCAATTTCATCCAAATTAATGTGAAAATCCACCTCAGTATTACGCTTAATGTTTATTTTCACACTTACTTCACAACGAGAAAAAAGTCATCGAGTAAGATGGCCTCAGCATGTTGTACCTCAAATCACCGAAGTAGTAACTCAAAGCACAAGTCACCAATGTGGAGTTTGTAAAATAAGAAGGCACCAGAATGGATTTAACCGAAATCTCCCACTTAGTCGAAACCTCAGAGCCTCAAGTGGAAAGTTTCTAAAAATACTTGAAAAGGAAACTAAAAGAATTAACTTCAAGTCAATTCAAAAGAATTTAAAAGTGGCTTAGTTTGTTACTCACTTCAATGCTTTCAGATGTGGTGAGTTTTGACCATATTTTTTCTCTATCTATAGCTCTTTGCAGCTGCTTCTGCACAAGATCAACCCAAAATATCATCTCATC
>JBBYHQ010000001.1:23554719-23581758 GCA_038382645.1 Spergularia azorica
CATTCGAAAAGTTGAGGCTGCTTGCCGGATAACTTCTCCCTCACTATGCTTTCCAAGGGGGCAGACAGCCGTAACAAGCTGCATCACCGGACAACAAAATTATAACATTCACGAGAAGTCCAATATCAAGAAGAGGTGGCTCACAACCACACAAAGATAATGAAAAAAAGGAAAGACAATAGGAACAGAAAAAAGAGAAGTCAATATTCAGAATATGCCCCTTGCAGATACCACTGATCACGAGCATGGCCAAGTGTGAAGCACCTTTATCAATTGCACTTACCCAGCTGTGATACTGGGGAGTAAGGCAAGGACCAACCTGCCTCTCTGTGAAGGTGGGGAACCCATGCACATAGTGCTTTAGAGAAGTTGAACGTAAGTCTTCATGGTGAACAGAAGGAGCATGCAACTCACTGGACTTACGTTGTTTCCACTAATTAGGGCCAACTAAACGTAGTGAGTACACAAAAATAACAAGGGAGACCACTTGCATAAAACAGTTTTCAGTCATTCTTTGGGAAATAGTTGAATTTTCTAACTTCTATAAAGATATCCACTAATGATCAGTAATCAAGTCACTTCTACATCAGTGGTTTAGATAGACAACCAACTTAGAAGTTCGAGTTCGATGAAGTAGATCATTTTCTACTTCAAAAAAACAGGAAAAGATAAGAAAAGATAAGAAGACTCAAATGAAGTTTTTAAAAAAAAACATAGATATCAACTCAAACATTGCACAAATTATAATAAAAATTTATCAATATAATGCTTAAAACAAATTAAAATAGATACTAAACTGAAAAAATTAACTTTTGAAAGTTAGTGCATTGAGTAAAATGTACATATTCATTTCTATGAACTAACTTTCTCGAGAACAAACTGACAGGCTTTGGTTGATGTTGGGTACAGAGTTTCATTCATAGGAAGAATGTAATTTTTTGCCTGTAGAATTTGAATGTCCAGCTTGAGTAACGTACTAAAATCCAGCTAATCTAAATATGTACATACATATATTCCACTTTAGCCTTCACCACAACTCCTCTTCCATCCAAAATATATTATAGAACTGAGAGATAGAAGTTGACCCAATCATGTTCAACCCTACGAATGATAGCAAGTTTTCCCCACATTTATCTCAGAATCAACTACCTTAAAACTTGATTAGGTGATTGTATCAAGAGAGAATCTATCGTTTGATACTAAAACATAAAGTTCAAGCATATGAAATATAAAGCAAGAGAGACCATCTACCTTTTTTGAACAACAACATTTACTTCCTTATCTACTCCATCCCCACGAGATGCAACCTCATGAGCAGCTTGCAACAATGCATAAACAGATGCCTGAAAAAGTTAATACGCAACCCAAATAAATGTTAGCCCGCAATGCAGATTGAATACCAATGAATGCACAACCACCGTGTACATTTAAAGACTTAATGCAGCTATAGATTATTTTTGCTTTACCAAATGTAATAACATTAGGATGTATCTGAAACATCTTTATCTTTAGCAACAAACCAAAAAGGAGTCGATATTAAGAGACCATCAGGCAACAGATAACAAGAGCCGTATTACTGTCCTAGAACTCCCATCCCCATCCCTATCCCACCCCCACCCTATTTTCCAGGCAGAGGCCATGTGGAGAGAGGATACAAGAACCAGCATAAGAAGACTATGGGAGACAATCACAGTCTCAAACGAAGCTTCTGTTTCCAAATGATGATTTGGAAAGCTACAGCAATAGTCCTTCAGAGTAAAAAAGAAAACATGCTGGACAGCCAGTTCCTGGTTACTATCTGTAACATAGTGCAAGAACTTCTTTTCTCATTTTTATGTTGTAATTCTTTATGTAAACATTTAACTAAGGCAGAGTCCAGCAGGCCTCAAAAAAAAAAAAAAAAAAAGGCAGAGTCCAGCAGCCCGAATCCTAATATGATATCCAAATAAGACTTTAGGCTTCTGATATCACCCTTAAAATCTTTCTTTTGATTTCAGAGGATACCGAAATTCATACTCACCAACTGAAACAGACTTTTAGTATATGACAGGACCCAAACAAAGAGAAAAAAGGAGCAGCGCGATACTCTAATTATTGACTAAACATTAGAGCGTGCACGGGTCCAACCTAATACAATTACATAGAACAAAAGCACATTTTGTTGCATACAACCACTTCAAAGAAACTAAAGGGTACATCTAAAGAACTTTGAATGACAACCTGATATGATAGTGCCTTTGCCCATGCATTTTTGTCAACACCAAGCCATGCTGCTGAAAACCAGGGAATTTTCCATAAAGAACTTTTCTCTTTAATTGACAGCTCAAAAACTCTGGCAGCATCATATAAAGATTGGACAAGTCCATCGTTATAGTCTTCATTTTTCAGTGCTTGATCAAGCCTCATTCTCATCGCTTCAACATCTCTACTCGTACTAGCTTCAGGAGTCCCGTTGACCTTTATACCATCATCAGCAGAAGCACAACAAACAATGCTCCCAGTTCGTCTTAATTTATTAGAAAATTGATTTTGCTTCCTAAACTTTAAATACCTACTAAGTCTATACTTCCTACTCCCAGACTCTGTACATGTCAAGATTGTCTTCCCAAAAATAGAGCAATCTGTCTGATCAAAATCAACCACTCTGTACAAGAACTGGACTTTCTTTGATTTGCGTGCAAACAATTGAGTAGAGGTGCTGCCCAATACGAAACAAATAAGAGTATAGTAAGTTCATATGTTAAACTTCAAATAAAAATTTAAAGACATGGATAGAGGGTCTGCATTTCAAAATTAACAGCGGCAACTGTGATACTACGTGGATTGTAGATGTAGACACATATGAGTATGTAGCATCATTCTTGTACAACAGCTAGTAAACACCAATAACCAGGCATTATTTCACCCTGAAGAAACTTCGACCACGATTTTTGCACAATATAGTTTTCCACTCTAAGAGCTATTGGTTATTACTTATTAAAGCTGCTCCTACAGCCAGGCAATCAGCTATGCCTAACATGAAATCTTTACTCTTTGCTCAATGTAGAATATACACTGTTTCCACTTTACAGGCCTAGCACCCTCATTACATCCATGTAATAACATGACGAGAATCGAGATGAATGTGTTACTTCACCAAACCATCTTTACACTAATGCACAAATTCCCTTCCGTTTTGTTCAAGTGTCTATCAAGTAGAATCATCAATTCTCGACATAATTCTCATCATCGATATTATATATCGTGATTCTAAACACAACATATCATGTAACATTCCTAACATAAAAGGAACATCAACACGCTTCTTGCCTAGATGAGAGAACTCAATTTTCGACTACCAAACCGACGAAAAACTCGTCTCAACCTCAACTTCTCAAATTCATAGTTCCAATTCCTATTCCACCAATCCAAACTGCAACTCCGAAATTCACTTCAGTCAATTTCAACGAAGAGTCTCAAAATTCCGATAAAATCGAATCGGAATCGTTACTCATACACTTTCGCCATCAAAATTCAACTCTCAACTCCAACAAAACATCAAATTAAACGCATCAAATTACAAAATTCACTGATTTAAGCTAAACATCAACAAAGATATTCGCGGCAAAATCATCAAAATCCGATCAAAACAAACAACCGATTCAACGCAAAACCCTAATTTCCGATGAAATAACAATTCAAACACTAGAACCATACTATTTAAAAAATCAAGAAAATGGCGGAAATTGAGTGAAAATTAAATGGAAAAAGAATCAAACCTTGGCGATAAGAAGCTGTGATGATGCAATTTAACTGACATTTGAAGTAAATTTAGCGGGAAAATTGAAGTAGAGTGTTGAGTAAGATTAATGGTGGAAAAGATAAAGTGTTAATTTTGGGAAAGTGAAGAGAGAGAAACCAAGAAAATGGTTGGTCGTCGGAGGAGAGAGATTGGGAGAAGATGATGATGTGGCAATCTTTTATGCGGAAAGGATTTATCCACATACGTGTATTTTACGCTTTCACAATTCCCACTTAACGGTTCTTTTTCTTTTTTTTGTGGGTTTGGGATTTTGTGGGAAGTGGGCTTGGGTTTGAAGGTTCTTTTGGATTTGGGTTTTTAGGTTGGGCTGAGCATATCGTTTGGGTTGGGCCTTTATTTTCTTTAATTACTTTACGTTTTGTTTGAATATGTGATAGGATTTCAAATTCAACGTAAAGTATTTTGGGGATAAAAAGAACGTGAGAGCGAGTGAGAGAGTATGCTTTTGTATGGTCAGTTCATCAATATTTGGACTATTTTTTAATGTTACGTCTGGTAAATGAGCTAATTAACATGCTTAAAAAAGTTTATATTGGATTCTCCATTACGGATACGCTAAAACTTTCAAACACTCGCAAGAAAGCCTATAAAACCACAAATCTCGACTTTACAAGTTTGGATGATGATAAATAGTATTAAACCAACCGAACTCACAACTTCCGGAAAATTAAAATCAGCTGGGAATTACACCATGAGTCTTCAACTTCTAGACCTAATCATCCGAAAACTGAATGCTCATTAGTCATTACTACTCCATGTCTCCCTCCATTTCACTTTTTTATTTACGTTAGGTTTGAGTCCTCACAAAACGGTCCAACTTAAACAAATGATTAAAAAGGGGTGTATAAATGTATAATTATGAGACGGTCCACACCCTGACATTCATTATCATTTCCATATGATATGATGCCATCATCAAATTCCTTTCACGTATACGTATATGCATGCATGCAGAATTGGGAATATTGTGGCATCGCCACGTTTACATATAGGTGGCTGACTACCTGCACAACTAAATCTTGCATCCCTTTGCCCTTTCCTTCTAAATTAAGCCTCATAAATAAAAATCAAAAGACACAGAGGTTGATCAGAGCATTCAAGAAGGCCACGACAATCATTATAAAAGGTATACTAGCTCGTACTAATTAACTTGCTATATTAATTAACTCCTTATTTTTTATATTGTTTGTTGTTTTGAATTGGTTGCAAATATGAAATAATGATCGATCGTAGAAGTTTTTCTTAATTTGTCGAATAATAATCACTGGAACCTCTAGCTTAGCTTATATGTTCACTCGTAGGCTTGTAGCACTGTCTTCATTTCTTTCATTTCTTTTCGGCAACTGATCGAGATAATTATTTTGGGTAACGAACTAGAGACTTAAAGAAGTAAGTGATTGAGAAGGAGAAGAAGAAATGGGGTCAGAGACATTTGTGGAAATGATCCTTGCAATTTTGCTGCCCCCTGTCGGAGTTTTCCTTCGCTATGGTTGTGGGGTAATATACTATCCTCTTTATCTCAGCTCCCCGTGTTAATTAAATAATTAATTACTGCATGTATTGCGGTGGATGAGTATTGACTAAGTTGCTAAAAGTATAAAATCACCGTGCGGGTCTAAACCATCAGTCTAGTCTAGACGATTATAAACGGAGTTATTAGGCGATTTTTGCATTTTAAGCCTCAATCTAATATACTAGTACTCCCTCTGCGTCATTTGGATTTCTCACCACATTTGAGTGTCCACAAATAAGAGAAAGTTCGATCATTATATATATACTCTGTATACAAACCAAGGAGTTATTCTACTTATCAATTATCGTCAGTTAGTTTTGTAGGATAAGACTCTCAATGGACTCTCGATCTCTCCTCTAGACCGTACCGTGTATGATTGAACACCTTTTTCTCTGAATGTGTAATAGAAATATAAATTAAAAAAACGTTGTGAATTGTGTCAAATTGTGTGGTTAACATTTGACTGATTTGAATCATTTGATATATAGATATTTTGTAATTTGTCAGATCTAGTGATCTAATACAATAATTTGCAGGCAGAGTTCTGGATTTGTCTGGTCTTGACAATATTGGGATACATCCCCGGTATAATATATGCGCTTTACGTGCTTGTTGCATAGAACTTACTCGTCGTAACTAATCGTACGTACGACTTCTTCGGTTTCGCCATGTACTTTCCGGTGGTGTATAGTTGTACTCCATTCTGTTGATTGCCGTTCTCCGAGTGGGTTGTACGTTTCGCCCTTTCGATCGAAGAAAATTAAGGGAAGAGAACATTATTGTGGCTAGTTAGATTTTAGTATGGACCGATTCTATCTAATTATAAGCACCATGTCTTCGATCACTGGGTGTATGATATCTTTTTTTATGCAATAACATATAAGTGTGTTCCTTTGCTACTGTCAAACGTAACGCTCCAATTATTGTTGTTTCTGTTCGTGTATAATACGACACATATATACAAATGTACAATCTTGCTTAATTAGCTTGTCGTCCCAGCTGATAAATGTCGTTACGTACCATTGTACCAATGTATGTACCATGGCTCATTTCCAAGCTAAAATAATTAAGGGAGTCTATTCGTCCAAGTACGCAAATGTAGTACTCGGTATCCACGATTTCTTTGTTATTCGACAACGGATTCTACATGCATAGCAAATAAAGTGGATGTTGACGACATTCTCACCGTACACATTACAAACGGCCGGCCGTTGTTATACTTTGGTTATTTCTGCATATTAGATCCAATTTCGGCCTAATTATATACTGTGTGAGTATTACGGAGTATTACAGGATCATGCCTTAGCTTCACAAAAAATAAAAAATAACGTTTTTATGTTAAGATGCGCTCATTATAAGACCGCGGTGATGAAATGAAGTTCATTTTTCCTCTACCTAGCTATCTAACAATTGTTGTCAAAAAAAAAAAAAAAAAAGCTATCTAACAAATTCATTTGACTAGCTGATGAGCCACACGGATAATGTTTTTTTTTGTATCGACAAGATGACGGTCCGACGAATAGTCTTCCAATTGCCGCCATTTTCACCAAATCACATAAACCATGATATCCATATCCATATATACTCGCTAAGTCACTATGTGATGGAGCTTTCATGAATTATATATTACTTAATTTTGGATCTTAACTAAAGTAGTTCATACTTTAACGAAGAAGTTCGAGCTTTAATTACAATCAAACGGTCCTGATCCTGACGGTAAAAATCATTTTCATATGCCGTCATCATCAAGTTACTTTCATGCAATTAAACGTCATTGAATATTGCAATTATATATACGTGAATGCAACATTTACGTAATGCATATGCATCACCATTATTGTTTCCAGCGTTTGTTTGCGAGTACTAAGTAAGACGTACTGTTCCTTTTTTTTTTTTTTTTCTGCGAGGTGACTTCAACTCTTCACCTACATTTGGAATTGATCGGGGATAGGTAATAGCGATATGTAACATTTTATGTATGTGCTTTATGCTTTATCATTGTCGGATATAAGTTTCCCTATTGATGGAGGTCGATTATATCATGGTCGGCCAAAAATATTCATGACGCCACTCCACACACACTATATCAATTTACATTATTATGTCTTAAGTATAAACATATACGATTTACTCATACTCGTCAATAGTGTCTGACAACGTATCTCTCCTTCTTATAGTGGTGTAGAGATGGTTAATGCATGTTCGATTATCAAGATGATGGCATGGCTTAATTATAAAGACGATGTCAATGCAAAATTCAAATCAAATGTGATGAATTTATAAAAAGGACATGAATACTCGAGAAATATGAATATGTACTCCTCCATGCAGTTAATGTGCTCGTGTTATACATACTTACTTCTTATTTTAAAATTGACATTGGATGAAGGACCTTAATTATTCGTACACAAGTGGTCCGCTAAGTAAATCGTGTAAGTTTATACTTAAGATAAACATTATTACTCCGTATGTCCAAAAGAATAATTTTGTCTTTCAAGAAAGAAAGTAACCTAGCTAGCTAATAAAGAATACGTAGTTTCATTTTCACCAAAAGAATAATTTCGCCATCATCATATATATATAATCAGAAAGGTAAATTGTGTACACTTGGGGATAGTTGGGGATAAACATAATTATACGCAAAGAATTTTGTCTTTCAGAAAACTAAAGGAACTGATAGAGGATGAATATAGACGGTAGAGTGAATACGAGCATAAGCAAGTACATCACCCCTAACCTAATGGCTAATACAATGTACCTTGTAGGTACAAGGTACATAATAAATTAGATACTCCGTATTCACTCTACCGTCTATATTCATCCTCTATCAGGAACCTAGCTAAAGGCCGTAATTGTACTTGAAATGAAAAAAAGAAACATAAATAAAGAGATGTTGATGGGATGACAGCGAGAGAGATATTATATGTATGGGTACATTACTACATTGGTACCTTAACTACCTTATATATTAATTAAGCAGAATGTGAAAATAAAAATAATATTGAAGTTTAGCATGGCAATTAAGATGTTGCATTAGGGACTGAAAATGCATACTCCCTCAACTTTACAAGATGAACGTAATGATAGATGTGAATTGAACCATCGTATCGATATATAGCCTACGCCTTTTAATTAAATTAAATCTCAATACTTATGAAATTATAAGCTCAACCAAACGCGTAAACTGATTGAAATTGATCGAATCATTAAGACCCAGGAAATATCGTAATAGTAGTATAGTACTATTTATTTTATAACTCGAGCAAAATATGGGAGAATGGAGCTCGTGCGCCACGAGGTGCAAAAACCTTCTTTGTGCAAAAGTCCAAAGGGATGCCCTCGTTGCCAATGAAACCATAGTGCCAAGAAGCTCGTCAATCTCTATTTATTAATGGCTAGTGGCTACGCCAATAATAATATAGCTAAAGTAACGGAATTTGTATTACAAAATTAAACTCGAAATATAATACAATTAACTTGGTACTTGAGAACAATAGAAGATCGAATGAAAGGTCAATGTATGAGCAAAGAATCATTGACCATGTGCCAATTGAGTTTCTTCAAATCAATAATTTCTTGTCATAAAGTGATTGTGAGATGAATATAATCAGAATCTAAGTAATATAAGATTTGGTTTCGCGTCAGCATATTTTATACTTCGTAGTTCAAAGTTTGGTAGTATCTACTAAATGTAATTATTCATTATTATTAGTAGCATTCTACATCTGTATATCTTTACTATTATACTACTACTTGATGCTCATTGTATAATGCACCTCATCGATATGATCTTCCTCCAAAAATTGACAGTGTACAAGTTGTTTACTACGGAGTAATATATTAACTATTCATGTATGTGATTATTTTAGAAATTTCAAGGTATTCAGATATGTATAGTTCAAATTTAAGCGGAAAAACTCGTTTGCATAGCTTCATCTCTCACGTGTTCGAACTCTGATCTTTAGTTGATCCTAAGGCACATTTCAGGAGAGATCTCGGCAATTACATCACGATTGTTGCACATATATACGCACAAAAGTCCAATTAATTAGCAGATACAGGACATTTCATCTCTTGTGAATTGTGGTGGTGATTGCATGCATGGTCATATTATTGCTTCAACTAACAGTATGTAATGTACTTATGTCCTGTTTATTGAACATAAAACTACCGCATTTATTATTAGGGACCGACTTCGTTCCTCCTTTCTATGGTATATAATACATTAAACTAGATGAAATACCCGTACACAAGACGACGTTATTCTTTCAACGATATTCTTTCTATTCAATAAACTATATATACATTAGTTCATTTTCTATTTAGTTTACCTTTATTATGCTTTCACTTAATTTTATGAAACAATCTCAATAATTAAAGCTCGTCGAATTTGAATTCACAAAAATTCAACAATTTGTAGATCTAAAAGAGGACATACGACATCAAGAATACATTATACATGCACAATCGCATAGAGTATGATAAATTGATTAGTGATGTAGCCGTGTAGGAAGATTCTATATGAGTACTAAAGATTTAGCATATTTTTTTGCTATTGGTTATGGATCGACATTAGTCAAACAACGTGATTTTAAGCAACACTAATTTTATAATGCATGATAATTAGTATTTTATTAGCAATATTAAATTAACTAATTAACAAAAATGAAGGGCCCGCACTTTCTCACACTTTTCAGCTCCAAACTCCCAACTGGCAACTCACTATATAAAGAGAAACACCTCACACAAGTTTCCTCTCTCCATATTTCTCTCACTCTCTAAAACCAAACCAAACCAAACCTAACACACATAAATTAAAAATGTCATCTAATCCCACCACCGCAACCGCCACCGTGTGCGGCGGCGTACACGACGTCACCACCACCACGACATCAACACCTTCAAAATTCTCTTTACTCCCCCATGACGTAATCCAAGCTCACATCCTCCCACACTTAGACGGGTGCACCTTAGCTTCCGTAGGGTGCGTCACACCAGAACTCCACACCCTCATTACCTCAGACCAAGACCTCTGGTCCCACCTCTGCCACTCCACGTGGCCGTCAACTAAAACGCCACTTCTTCGCCAGCTCATCTCCACATTCCCGGATGGGTCCCGCACTTTCTTCTCCCACTCCTTCCCGCCACTCCCTCCAACTACTCTCACACCAAATCCTCACCCTTCATCTCCATCTCCACCGTCAACTCTCCCTGATCAGTTAATCTCAGCCGTTGATATATTCTACCGTAGGAAATGCATTTTTTCTAAAGTACAGGAGAACGAAACCGTGACCGGGTGGTTCCGGTGCTCGCCCTTCAGAGTTGACCTGCTAGACCCCAAGGAGTCCGTACCTACTCCTATAAGACGGCCGAGTCACGATGACACGTGTCGTGACCTTTACGCAGACCTCGAGCTGAGCTGGAAGCTCGTGTGTCCCACGCGCAAGTTGTCGATAAGTGTCTCGAGTTTGAGACCGGTGTCTGTTGAGAAGCATTGGCTTAGCGGTGAGGTGCACGTGCGGTACGCCGCGGTGGTGGACAGCGTGGCATTCATGGTGGATGTCACGTGCGTCGGGTGTGGGCCAGGTGGACTAGTGCTACACGTGACGGAAGTGTGCTTGAAGATGGAGGACTTGGATGGGGTTGATATTCTTGGGAAGGACAGTTTGGTAATTTTACAGCAGGTGTTTGAGAGCAGAAGGGGGAATTGTGGGGGTGGAAAGCGTGGGAGGGTAGAACAGGAAAAGAGGAGATATTTGGAGTTTTTAGAGAGGAGAAATGTGTGTAAAGATAAAAAATTGAAAAGGGAAGGGAGGTTAGACGTAATGTGCGTCGTTTTCGGGGTCGGGTTCGTTGTTGCGCTCTTTTGTTGGTCGATCGTTCTTGCATTGTTGCTCAAAGTGATGTCGCTTTTCGTGTTTAGAACTGATCAAATGCGGACCAGGATCAGGTTCATTCCGTCTTAATTAACAAGCGACTTTACAAGTTACAATTTCGCGGCAATCCTAGGGTGTATATCGGACGTGGTAGATTGGATTGAAGATCAATCGAGTACATACATACATTACCATGATTACCTAATGAGCTTCCAATAAAGCTCGAGTTTCGGTCCATTTCGTATAGAGAGCCGATTCTACGTGAATTAGCAATTAGGTTAAGGCCGAGCTATATACATACAGAATACTACACGGCATACACGCCAATGAGCTGTAATAACAAGTTGTGTTAGTAGGAAATGTAGCTTCTTGTTGTTTTAGAATTCTGAAAACAAAGTTATGGATATAAGTACTTGATTAAACAAGTAAAATTTTGATTTTCTATACTTCTTTTTATTGATAATTATCCAGAAAAGATTGGGAAAATGCAGGAAAAGGGCACCGAAGTCGAAAACTTTGTTGAAAAAGAGTTGCAAGTTGGATTATTATAGAGCCAACGTTGTCAAAGTTCGAAGCAATGAAGAGTTCAAGACAAGATACGGGCCGGGCAATTATAGAGTGGCCCGACAAAAGTGAGGTGGAAACTAAACTACTGAACTAGTAGTACAAAATAAATTAAATGAGATTAATTCTCGACCAGGTAGTTAAACAAGTGTTTTCTGGGTATCACTGTTTGAGTTGATCTCTTGGGAACCGAGTACGAAAACGATAAATAATCCTCACATCGAACTTCCTAACTGACCAATTCTCCCGTCCTCTTAAATTAGTAACGTGCAATTCCGCAGAATGAAAATGGAGAAGAGAAAAGTATGTGGCCACACTGATGCGGCGTGAGGTGGGAGTCGCGCTTCTTAGGTTGCATGAGTGTGGCCACCTCAACCAGTGCCAAAGCCAAGATTTAAGAAGATTTCATAAGGAGGACAATAATGTTAAAATTCTGGCTCATAAGATTGAAAATGTGAGAAAATGCAGAGTGAAGGCGAATAAAACTTGAAATGAAATCTCTGACAGCAGATCTGTTCAATGATCAGCATATGATTTTCGAGCAGATCTTTCGCACCCCAATAATTTCATGTCAGTAAAGATTTGGCACACCTTTCAACTTTCACAAGGAGTCACAAAAAAAAAAAAAAAAGTGGTAGTTGAAACTTCTAATGTCACAAAAGCCATGGCACATATGACATATGAAAGTACGAAACTGCTCCATGGGAGCAACGGAGCTAGTGTCTGGAACGTGTAGAGAGAACATATGTGCCAGGGCAAGAGAAATGACAGATGAGCCTATCTTATTCACTCAGTTATATTGCAAAGAGCGTAATCAAATCACGGGCATGTAGTAAGACAGCTGCAATGGTACTGGCCCGTGCAACAACACAGACAACAACCACCTCAACACAACAGCAATTGTGCTTTCATCTCTGGTACAATGTATGAGATATACGAAATGAAAACAATGATAAGTGAGCAGAAAGGTGAGGAGGGGGGGGGTACAAATACTTCACTTTCCCATGCAATACTGTGATTCAAGTCTTAAGACATGCCATAGCTTGTTCGTATTGAATAATAAGTAAAATAGTTCTACAACGTTTCGACCTCAAACTGGAAATCTAAGGACTTAAGAGATACTTACGTAACAGGTCAACTTACAATACGTAGAGATACTTCAGTCATGTCCAATCTACCATAATAGGTTTGAGAATGTCAGGAAACTGGGGGTGGTACCTATAGGCAATAAGCCTATAACCATGGTTCGAAACCTATTTGCATCTATAGTTCCCTGGCCCTTCGCCCCCTCCCCCTCTCCCCCTTACTTGACCAATTTCTTTAAATAAAAATAAAAGAAAAAAAAAAAAAAAAAAAAGATCACTGGAAAGTCGGCGTCAAATTGACATATGATGAACCTCCACGAATTTATAAACCAGATACTAATGCTTTTCATCTAGACCACTATAATCATTAGATTCAAATGATAGGCAGCTAATTTATTCATAAATCTTCAGTGAAAAGTCCCATATGCATGAACAAATTGAGCATCACCTGCTGTCAGGCGGTCCTCGTGCTATCGGCATTCCCCCACCAAACTCAACCTTTGGCTTTGCATGGTCGACAAAAATGACACGCCCATCTAGCGGCTGCAGTTTGGGCATTTATTAGAATCTGTTCCACATTTTTAACAAAGCAAAAGAAGCACCACAGATACATTGAGTATTAGTATTGTATAACATACTTTTCCGTGCATTTCGCTCAAGGCTTTATCTGCCTCATCTGCTGATGCATAAGTCACAAATCCAAAACCTTTAGATCGCTCTGAGACACGGTCATGAATAATTTTAGCTGTCAAATGAAGATGGGAGCATTAATATTAGAAAGCGAACCACTATATATCACCTTTTGTTCGAATGGGGGCAAGACGGGTTTTGATAGTAGTAAGCTTACCTTCTATCACCTGTCCATATTGCGTGAATGCATCTGTTAGTGTCTTCTCCGTTGTATGAAATGAAAGTCCTAGAGTATAGAATATTAGAATTGAACATATGTCGTTAATAGATACTGTACTATCACTACTTTTTCATGCTGTCAACAAAGATGAAGAGTAACATATCACCAAGAACAGTACAATATTCATTCAACCTTTGGAAAAGTATTATGAAATAGTTTCCCTACGAGTTAATAAGTGCCACAATTTCACAAAACCGTAAGCTTCAAAGCAGCCATCTAGTGGCCCAATCATCAACAGCATGCATAGTTATTTGTTAACTGATAACTGAAAAGTGACTTAAAAAAAACATAATTGAAAAGAAACACAATCTACATTCTGGAAAAACACATTACACTTAAACATAAAAGCTTACAAGGGAGTTTCCATTTTGTTTCATAAGCTCGTGATCCCACAAATAATTTTATCACAGACTACTAATAACAATTTAAATGCCAGAGACGGCATCCTCCCACCCGAACTCCGAGAAAGATGGGCTCGAGAATGTTGTACCTCCCCATCTTGAGCCTTCTCAATAACCACCCTCACCCTTGTCCCTTGTTCACACCTTACAACTTATGAGTAGAAACATGGGTATGAAAAAGGAGGAGCACAACTTCAATGCCAAACAAAAGGATGTGCAAATCATAAACATCAAGTGATCAATCAATATGCATTGCTACAAGCATATCACCTATGATGATGTCGAGACAACTTCACAAAAATTGGCTGAGGAAACAATCTTAACCAATTGCCCAAAATCCTGACCATTAAGTGAACGAGAACAACCATGGGATTTTAGAGGAACTAATTTTCGTTGTAAAATGGAGGATACACCAGAACAAAGTGATAACATATTTCCTAAATTGCTGACTTATAATCCCATGGTTGCTTGCCACGAGTTGAAACAAATAGCTGAAGAGAAAACTAGAGAAATTTGATCATTTCCAAGAGAAAAAGCTTAACAATAAAGCAACCTACCGTTGATCAATAAAGCATCGGGAACAGTGGCACTAACATATCCTATTTATGGTACCTTCAATAGTGTGCTTTTTATTCCATTACATGTTGTCATCAAAACACTGATTCAAGCCAAAAGAAAATAAAGAGAAAATATCTGCATAAGAGACACATATATAAGAAATAGTAAGATTGCATTTCATTAACTTGGGAGAATAATCAGCTCCCGCTAAACCAATATCAGTAAATTAGTATCCAAACGGCATCTCAGTTAAAACAGAAGAAACTGCAAATCAGATAATGCTTGGAAAATGAAAGCCCCCATTGAACCATGATCAATACATTAGAACACAAACAAGGCCTAGCTTGAAACCGAAGAGATTTCCCACACTATCACAAACTACAATATACAGCCTTTTGATGCCTTGGTAGTTGGTAGTATAAGGAAGTAAAGGCATGAAACTGAAGGGAGCCCTCTTGAATTGAAGGATTCCAGAACGCCTTGAAGACGAGCAGGGAAGACACAAATCTGGAAAGCTGAACTAATCGAAAGCTAAGATAAATAAATTAATCTATTTCACCAAACTGGATACAAATCCACACCAAAATTCTGTGCCCAAAAAAAAAAAAAAAAAAAAAAAAAAAAAAAAAAATCCTTAAGGTTGTTCACAGAATAAACAGACAAACGAAACTCTTATCAGGCATTCTATTTCACTCATGAAGCTGAAAGACACACTCTGTTCTATGTAAGTAATTTACACAGAACAATTCCGCCTTGGTTCATCAGACTCCATTGTCCAAGGCAGCTGAAAGTTCCTTCCATAATGTCTGTCTCTCTGGTTTCTTCCAGTTGAACAGATACACGAATTACTTAGTTTCTTACACTTCTTCACTAAGAAGAAAAGAGTGTATGCACACCAATCTTTCTATAAAATTGAGGCCGAAGTTTAAGTTCTGATGAGGTAAGTAACCAAAAGGGATAAATCGGGTACAAATTTCTACCGGCAATGAGAGGTGTTGAACAAGATCCATACTCCTACATCAAATGTCACCAACTAGTTCCTCCAATCGTCATAATCAATGACTTTGTAAGAGACCTTCATAATCATCAGACAACAACAATTTAGGATGCTTAATTCTCAGACAAACTGATACATAGTCATTACAGGAAATAACTACATTCTTGCATGTATTGATCCAATCGTGAATACATTTCAGGATTTCACCAACTTGAATACAAACCCACACCACAATTCTGTTCCAATCTAGTATTAAAAAAAAAAGGGAACCTTCTATGTAAGGTTCACATATAAGGTTGTTCATAGAATAGACAGAGAAAATCACATTAGGATAGTAGGGGACCCTATTTGCCGTTTCTCATCACTTACCTTTCATTTAGGGAAAAAAAAAAAAAATTCATCAGGCATTCTGATTCACTCATGGAGCAAAAAGTGTGCTTTTAAAAGACACAATCTGTTCTACGTAAGTAATTTCCAGAAGGAAAAAAATTAAAAAAACAATTCCGCCTACATTCACCAGACTCCATTGTCCAAGGCAGCTGAAAGTTAGTTCCTTCCATAATGTCTGTCTATCAGGTTTCTTTCAGTTGAACAGATACACCACTTACTTATACTCCTTCACTAAGGAGTAAAGAGTGTACGGCTGTATGCTGTATGCACACAGCACACCAATCTTTCTATAAAGTCTATCAAATTGAGGGCGAAGTTTAAGTTCTGATGTGGTAAGTAACCAAAAGGGATAAATCGGGTTCAAAATTCTACCGACATTGAGAGGTGTTGAATAAGATTTGTACTTAAAATACATCAAATGTCATCAACTCTAATCGTCATAATCAATGAATTTGTAAGAGACCTTCATAATCATCAAACAACAACAATTTAGGATGCATGCCTTGTTCAGATTTATCAATTGTAATTCTCAGACAAACGAGTACATAGTCATTACAGGAAATAACTACATTCTTGCATGTATTGATCCAATCGCGGATACATTTCAGGATTTCATTGTCCACATTGTATACCCAAAAGAACTCCCAAAACTAGCATTGAGGTCAAAAAATGCTCGTGATTGAAATTGTGATGTGGATGGCACCGAAAACACACTTCCATTAGTCAGAGCTCCACCGAATTGTCTAGTTACCCATCTTTTAAGCAATATATACAACAATCATCACACCATCCCTATCTTCCACCTCTAACTCATCTACTAATCGACTCTCAATGAAAAGCACCTTCCAATGCCATCTCATCCATCTATCTTCATTACTAATTTCCGCACAAAAACGTCCCTAATTCCCTTCCAAGGTAGCTGAAAGCAACTCATTCATCACTAACTCACTACCAATTTACCCTCTATATTCGCAACTATGCTCTCCATTCTACAACAATGACATGAATCAAAAATCACCACAAAGACACAAAATAGGTAGTGAAATGTAAACAACACACTATCTCAATCTTCCTCACAATTCTCATCTACGGATCGATTCTCGACAAAGTGCACCTTCCAATGCAACCTCAATCATTTTACAAAACCTCCTTATTAATTCCCGCACCAAAAACATCCCTAATTTCCTTCCTAGTGGCAATTAGTGCTCGGAGTTCCGAAAACAACTCCTAATCAATCGCTAAACAGAATTTCTCCTTGTTACAACATCAGTCACCTAATTCACCACGAATTAACGCTCTATTTTCGCGACGATAAGTCTCTACTCTACACTAAAACATTCAAATAAACAAGAATTGCCAGAAAACACACAAATTATAAGTGATTTCAATCAAATTAGGCAGCGTAAATTGCACGAACAGCAATTTAATTAGCATCAGACATATGATTTGAGGAGATTTAAGAGCAAATATAAAGTAGAATGAGCAAATTTGTATACAAATATTATGAAAGAAAATAAATTTTGGAGAGAAAAATTACCTCCGACGAAGAGCTTGGAAGCGATGCCTCTGTAAGAGGTGAGAGAGAATTTGATCGAATTTGGTGTTTGGAGAAGAGAGAGAGTGGAATGGCCACCGAAAATGGCGGTCGAGGTCGTCCTACTGAGTCTTCTCATTAACGCCGCCATTTTCAGGGTAACTTTTGGAGTGTAGACGTGTAGTCAAGTGGTGCTGCTAAATGCGACTCATATACTATGGAGTGCAAATCACCAGTTAAAACTCGTTTAACTATTCTATTTTTCTTTAAAACTGTGTCTAGCTGCTACGTGTTTTATAGGCGAACGGATACTTATCTATTAATAGACTAGCATTCGCGCTGACGTGGCAGCATATGCAGGCATACTTTAGAAAAAAAAGCCAGATCAGGTGTCGTACGATTGTTTGGCCTCTTTATTTCTTTTCCACGTCATCCATAGCCTAAGCTCCCTGCCTCCCTTTTCCTCTCTTTCTTCTCTATGTTCATCGACAACCATTCATCTTCTATACTCATCCGTTTTTCTGATGAACGGAGGCCCGTTCAGATGTCTTCATCCCCGTTCGTCTTCCTTCTCCTTACTCCTTATAAAGAGTTTTTTTTCGCGAAACGGCACTGCACAAATTCTTTTTTTTTTTTGGTGTTGATACTGTGTCTTCGTATACCCCCTCCTTGCACGCGATCGACGTTCTTCCCAAGATCAGGTGAGAGTTTAATTACGGTTATTCGCACTTTGTTGATTGTTGATTACTATAATTCCCGGTTCACTTTGTAATTTGTTACCTGTTTTACACACCCTCTATCAATTTATTTGGGTTTTATAATACGTAATTTGCCACAGACGGAAGTGGCGATGTATAGTGTTGAGTCTTGATAGAATGATTTGGTTTGATTCTTATGCCATGTTTTCATAGACAATATTCTAAATCTGTGACACTATCTCTTTGTTCAAGGTTGGGGAATGCCGACAATATTCACATTGAGAAAGGAAGGATTTTTTTTTACCTGCAGATTGATCTAATTAGGTATGTGATGGTGAATTCTTGGGCATACTTTCTGCCCATACTTGGTTCTGTTTGCATTTAATTAATTGTGAGTAGGGATTGCACATTTTTTAATATTCGTCTACTAATTTATCTCCCCCTTCCCCTCCTTTATTCTCAATGTTCATTATGTCGAATCATCTCCCCTGCCCATCAGGTGTTTGCTTTAATTGCATTTTCCAATTGGTGTAATTGTACACTGGAGAGAAAAGTTTAATTTTTGGCATTTGCTGCAATGTCATTCTATCGGAATGCATAAAATCATTGAACTTACCACAACTTTTGTATGCGTAACAACAATAAGAAAGAAAAGGAAGACAAATAGTTGGTATTCAAAATAAAGGGTCCAATATAAAAACTAAAGAGCAAGCTCACAGCTGATCTAACGCCCGCTACTGAAAAATCGAACATCTTTTCCATCTAGCCATACAAAACTCATGGAGTCTCATCACTTTGAAATAGAGTATTACACTTAGAATCTTGCAACTGGGAACATAAGAAAAGGAGAATAGCTGAATATTATTTGGTTTGAAATGTGGCTGGAGTAGCTGTTCGTGCATCGATATATGATAAAGAACTAGCAGTCCTGATTTCTATTCATAATTCACTTTGGTTTTTACCAGGATAAGTAGAAATAGAAGGTCTGAGCTAATTGCCATAGTTCATGGTAAATACCGCTGAGGGCTGAACCTGAATAGGATAAATTATTACTATGATCTTTTATGGGTTTATGATTGACTCAAGGGCATTCAACACTATATGTCCGGTTCATTACATTTTTACACAATTCGTTCTATTCTGATGTTTGTTGCAAATTTTGTGAGACTATAAGATGTATCCAAGTCAGAAGAATTCGGATGGTAGGTGAAAATCAATATTGCAACCATGTCAGGATGGAGCTCGCGCCAAATTGCTGAATCAATCAAGGTTTGTCCATTCCTTTTTTTAATGGACATTCTTGGTGTATTGGGGTAATTTTGTGTCTCATAGTACTGGTTTTGGTCACTTCTTGCTCAAGTATAAGTGTCGCTTCCGATTCGATTTTGATTGTTGCGTTTGATATTCAATTGATTTTGTAGCTTGCGTTTTATTGCTTAGTTGATTAAGATTACTAAGCGGGCCTAACTTATTTTAGTTTAGAAATTACTTGCTCATAGTTCATTCAATTGTGCTTTTTTAAACTTTTGATTTTACTCAATATTGCGTGATTTAATCGCTTCTTACCATCAGATGTAATTAGTTTAATTATAAGGCTTTTTCATAAGTGGTCTATTTTTTTTTTTTTTTTTTTTTTTTTTTGTGGTAATAATGCAGACCCATGTGTGAATCCGGGCAGACGAGGATTTATCTCTAATAATCCTGGGTAACCTAAGGTATGTTGCCCTGAACTTTAGCTTGCTTATCTGTGTTGTCTGTTGTGTGATTAAGAATGATTTCGGGGAAGCCACGATATAAAGGAGTACATAAAAAGTACAGGTTCTTCAAAACCAATGTCGATTGGTAGAGCCTTATGATTTACATAGCTAACTTACCATTTTGCAACGTAGGTGATCTATGGAACTTTGACTTTTACTCTTCTTTGGAATTGGATTGAAGAACAGATGCTCTTTAAAAAGGTATGATGTTGTTTCATTGGCACTTCGTCCTACATTAAAGTGTATAATACGCTTATCAGTTGTTGTCGTCGGGGGTCTTTGTGTGAAGAAGCAGCCATTGTTTTTGAGGAAATGAAATTAGCTTTGGTTTTGCAATGGTTTCTGTTTATGGTCGTCGGCAGATGGTTGACAAAGTTAACGTAATCTTGGATTTGTTAAAAGAGATGCATATGTATAGCCGATCTCGACATTTTGAAAGGGCAGAAAAAGTGCTCAAATAAATTGTTGCTCAAGGGCTGACTCCGGATATTATTTCATATAATATTGCTATATATGCCTATTGTAGAAATGGTCGATTGAAGAATGCCTCTAGGATATTCTCTGAGATGAGGGGCATAGGGATTATACATGATGTAATAACTTACAATACATTGGTTGCAGTTATGCTGCGAATGTTATGTTTTTGGAAGCAATTGATATGGTTCGCTGCATGATTAACAATAATTTTTTTCCTAACGAGAACACTTATAATCCCATAGTCGATTTTTACTGTAAATTGGATAGCCAAGATGAGGAAGCTATGTTTGTGAATAACCTCTGCAAACTTGATCCATTCCTACCAAGGGATGAAGAGTTGAGGTTACTGGAGCGAATAAGAAATGATTGTCCCAGATGAACCTCATCAGCCTTCGTATGGGTGGTTTCCATATGAGTGTTCAAAACTTCAGTATGATCTCCATATCATTGTTATCTGTTGGATATCCGCTACTCCAAAAGATCAAGCATGAGGCATCTACTCCGTCTTTTTTTTTTCTTTTTTTTTTTGCACTTGGCTTACGAGTTACAGTTGATCATCAGAATGATGATTGACTAAAGTACACAAAGGGTTAAAGGTAGATATTTACTTTGGTGTGTAAGGTGTAATATACACCAACAAATATACATGAGTGTCATTTTTTTGGGGTCGAGAGTGGCGTTTTTGTGATCCAAATAGTCTACTCTTTCTTTTTATACAAACTTCTTCCGAATAGCGTTGTTGGATCAATAATAAGGTGATGAACCAACATTTATGATCAATTTTTGAGTATTACTCATTTCGGAACTGAGGAAAGAACCAAAATGATTTCATGTTGCTCCTTCATAATGAATTTTTGAGACTTACTAGACAAATCACAAACACAGCCCCGTGATTATACGGGTGCAAAAACTAGTTTAATTAATTGTCCTTCCTCTATTGGGTTAGGTGTTTGCCGGGTTAAAGGGTAAAAACTAGTTTAATTAATTGTCCTTCCTCTATTGGGTTGGTTGAAGTGAATAAAGGTATTATTAATTTAAGTTTAAAAAGTCAAAATTTTCTTAGTTGGGAAAATTTGCGAGACCGCACCATATAAAACCAGTTTTCTTACTCTCCGGCGTTGACCAGACGTTACCTTACTCTTCCTCTTCAATTCGCTCCCCTAACTTTCATTGATTCAAGGGTAAGATCAAGTCAACGCCGGAGAGTGGTCAAAATTGGCCGTAAATGGGAAAAGGTGCAGCTTCACAAAGATTGAGATTTAAAAAATGCAGTTTCGCAAAATTTAACATATAAGGTGCGGTATCGCAAAAAAATGGTTTTATAAGGTGTGGTCTCGCAAATTTTCCTAGTTGAAACTAGTATTTTAAATACAACTTTTAATGGCGATTTGACAACTAAGCCATTGAAGTAGGTCTTCAATTGATAAAAAAAATAAAAAAATAATAATAAAAGGTGCAAGAGGAAGAGAGAGGGAAGAGAGAGGGGATGAAGATTAGTCCTTAACTCCTTATGAAGCCCGAGTATCACATTTTGAATACCACATTTTTTTTGTCACATGCACCAATTGGAGGAAGCCAAGTGTCATTCATATTTTTACCCAATTATTGATGGGAATTTTATCAAATAGATCTTTCGATTATTTTATAAATGCGGTTTGACAAAAAAAAAAAGACCAACAAGATAGATTACACTTTGCTCTTTAAATAGAGACACAATTTGGGTATATTTTCATCAAAAAGCAAATTGATTTTTTTTTTCCAATACCAAATTCTCAAAATTTTAACAAAGTTTCTATTTTTAGTTTAAATTTCTTCACATTCTTTTGTTTTATAGTATGAGTAACCATCTAATTACCTCATGAATTCCTCCGAATTCTCGAATTTTTTGAATAATCACAAATTTCAAAATTTCGAAAACAACCCAAATGTCCCGAGAAGTAGTGCGGATGTAGGAACACCATTTCAAAGATTGTCTCCAAAAAACAAGGAAAAATAAGTTGGTACTCATTATGAGGTGGAGGAGAGAGACGGAAAATGGTAAAACTGGGAAGACGAACACAATGTACATGGTCATTGCATTTCTAATCTAATCGCGATGTTGCGTAGCACTAAATGGTCATTGAGTGTAGCACTCAATTGGTCAATGTTCGCTTTAATGTTGAGTTGTTCGATTTTGAAAAGTGGAGGGACGTATAACTTGGTACTGTCAAACTACTTGAGGGTAATCCCAGCCATGAAGTAATCTTTCTTGATTTCGTGGATGTTGAAAGGATTACGCATACCTTGCTTTTCAAAACATTTATGCAACTTCGTCACACACCATGTGCAAGTCTGACATCTCATGGTTACTTGTTGATATTGTAGTTGAGGACTACTATTGGAGCGTTTCGAACCTCTGTTCATCACCCAAGCATACACCAAACCAAATAGCAGGTTGGAGAATCTTCGAAAAGGGTGTTTTATGTTAAAAAGTATGTCATTCAACTTAAGGTTATAAGAGTTGTTTTCGAACAATGATTTGATATTGTATCAAAGTTGAAAAGCGATGGGAAACTATAAATCGTCATTCGAACTATAGTTAGTCCACAACTTCATTTGCATATCCAAAATGCATGCTAAATAGGCAGTTCATGAGTTGGCTTGTTTTGTAGCAACGTATAGGGCTGTTGGTAAAGTCAATTATGCTTCTACTGAGATTGCCGAAAGCTTGGTGGGAGAGGCTTCCAAAACTTTGGAAGAGACGCACGACCTTCGTTCTTCCCTGCAAGGCTTGCTCCAATGATATATCTATGTAACACGATGTATGTAAGGAGTCAACTGTCAATAATAAGTCAATATGTAATTGTTCCCAATAACAACTACTATAAAACTAAACCACGGGAATTTCCAATTACAAATGACTTTAGACACAAATAATACCTACAATTTTAATTAAGAAAACAAAATAAGAGTAGAAGAGAAAATATGACGAAGAAAAATACCTCAATTGATAAAGTTTCTCGATCTCCTCCTTTTGATCTACGTGGCTAAAAAGCATGATCATCGAGATCAACGGCGGCGAGAGAAGAGAGAGAAGCAGAGCGAAATAAATTAAGGCTTCCTCTTGAAGCTTCCATTGTTACTGTGTATGTTCGCAATGAAAGCTTTTGTGTAGGTGGATGTTTTATTTTCCCTTTTTATAACAAGTATAAGAGCAGTTCTCAGTTTACCGCCGCAGGTACGATACATACGTAATTTTTATTAATTACAAGGGTAATATTATACAAGTTAGGTGGCCTTACGGCTATGTTTGGTAAGAGCATTGTTAATGGCGTTTTTCCCACCTACTTAAAAGTAGGGCAAAGCATAAAAAAATCAAAAGAAAGAAAAAGTTGGAGAGAGAGAGTGGTAATTTGTCAACCTGGGTAGAGTTTTTGTGAGAGGAAATGGTGAGATCAAGAAGTGGGAAGTGGGGATGGAGAAATAAAATATAATATATTGAACTAAAAATAAAGAGACAAAACTTATACGAGCTTTTAACCTGGTAGCTGTTAACAATGGTCTAACACTAGGTGAACGCTAAAATAGTAGCTGAATGCTGAAATGGTAGCTGAAAGCTGAAATGATATTTGCAATAGTAGGCGAAAGTTTTATAGGAGCCGATGTATATAAACTTACATAAAAATGCATTATCTATTGTTAATCTTAGGGGTCGTTTGTTTTGACGGATAAGAGGATGGGATGGGATTATTTATCCCCGACACCCAAAGTTCCATGTTTGGTAATGGGGAATAGAAGGTGGGATAAGGATGATGGGGATTTCTTATCCCACCTTTTTAATACCTGCCCCCCCTAGGTATTAGGATGATGGATAAAAACGTATTGAAATGACACATTTGCCATTACTAAAATGAGAAATAGAACATTAAAATATAGAGGATAATATTGTTATTTTACAACTAATTAACAAATCTCACTCTAATCCCATCTTCTAATCCCACCCTTACCCAAACAAGGGATTGTGATTATCCCTCTCCTCATCCCACCTTTTATCCCCCATCTCTTATCCCACAATCCAAACGAGCTCTTAGGGTGTTTTAGCTTATTTTTTAATAAGTTAACTTATTAAATAAGATAGCTTATTACTTAAGCTAATGGTGTCACCAAAGCAACTTATTTGGTCAAAGAGCTTAAAAAAAATTAGTCAAAGAAGCTACTTTAGCCAAATAGGCTAGTTTATTGTGCACACCAAACATAGTCTACGGCTTACCACGTCACGACCTCTATTGTAAAATCTTAGGTATCCCACCCGACCTCGCAAATACTAAACCGTTCAGTTAAGATAGCCTAACGAATTGAAGTCGTTCAACATCCTGCCTTTACAGCCCAAAAGAACAAGGCCCACATCTTCCGTAATGGTGAAAGTGGAACAACCTTTTTCCGTGAAAGGAGTTGATTTTGAATTCATGACCTACCTCCAGGTTGGTGGAACAACACCCCAACAACTAGACCGAGCCCTTGGGAGTAGATGCATAAGAAAGGAAATGAAACAGAAAGAAAGACTAGAAAAATGTGGAGTATAATAGAAGCAATATATGAACAGAAACAGTATATTGACAGTTCACTCCGAGCGAGAGAATGAGACAATCTGATAGTATACAACAGAAGTTAGAAGCCGGAAGATTCCAAATGATGACACACTTTGAGGGCGCGCGGCGGAAACAATCGGACCACCCACGCACGACCCGACCCCTTGTAGAGTTGAGTTTTGACAGTTATGATGACATACGACGAGCCTGAAGTCCAACAGGGGGCACAAGACTTACACCCATCTGTATCAATTTCATCACCATCATCTAACATACAACATTGGGTAATGACATGTTCAACTTGAGAGGAAGATGGTCAGGTGCAGCCTTGAAGTTCCAGGAACCAGCAACACCATCTACAACTATGACTCCGCCGCCGGCATTGTTTGCAGATTGACGAGTCCCGTGATACCCTCAGCTAGATTGGGTTGCCGGATGAGAAATCCAATTTGGCGGGCATAACTTACAGCCTTTGGTGTCAATTCCATCACCTGTTGAACATCAAAGATAGCTTAGAACAGTACTTCATCGAGCATATACTACACAGACAACAGGAGTTGGCGTACATAACAGTGAGCTTGTGTGTGTTAGCAATTGGGTTGCTTTGTTACTCACCATCATCTAGCATACAACATTGGGTAACAACTTGTTGACGGTGCAAAGACTCAACTTCAGCAAAGAACAGTTTGCAACCAAAATCACAAGGCTTGAGAGGACGCTGCTCAGGTGCAGCCTTGAAGTTCACGTGAAGAATGTAGCGGGCGCCGCCCTCTTTGGTGTGGTTGTGGGTGAAGTTGATTCCGACATCTTCAACAAATTTGTAATCTGTGCTCTGCAAATTAATGTCATAAACTTAGAGACATTACATTACAAGATTAAATACGAGAGTGCATGCGTGATCGATACGTTACCTTACGCTCATTGAAGTATGATAGAACCATATTAGCATAGTGCTCCACGTTCTTCCTACGGTCGTCCTTATTTCCTAGGGTGTAACACTCATAAGGAGGATATTCACCCTTGATATGCCCAAAATTTGGAATGCCATCCTCACGTTGTGCCATAGCCCTTCAATTCCAAATCCCAAAATAAAATAAGTAACTTCTAGATGAAGCAAAATCACGAAATTACGAAAATTAACTAATGTCTAGCAATGGGATAAGATCCTTACTTGCGATACAACTCATTAAGTTTATCCATCTCCTCGTCGAGATCAATGATATTTCCGTCTTTGTCGCGAATTGTCATATAATCATCATCATCAAAATCACTGAGATCAAGGGCAGAGAGAGAAGCCACAGAATCCGAGGGAGACAGACAAAATACGTCTTCGCGTGAATCTTCCATTGTTTTTTTTTTTTTTTTTTTTTTTTTTTTGCAGAACGATTAGGTTTGGAATGCGGTGGTGGCGTTCTGTTTTCCCCAACCTTATCCCCATTTTATATAACAAGTAAAAGGGTATAATCGTAAACATAAACCCTAAACAAAACAGAAAAAGTAAAATACAATTCTAGTATGAGACCAATATATACTCGTGAGTATATAGAATTATAGACTGGTCTTAAATTCTTAATACGAAACCCAACCTATTATAGCCAAACTAGTTTGCATACTCGTGCCATGTCCGCGCTATATATTTATATTGTTTATAAATTAACTACAATTTTGGTTTATTTTTGTTATAATAAATTACCATAATAATTATTTTCTATAAATTAGCTAATACTATACTACTCTATAAAATTTATTACCATATCCTAATCGATAATTGTAAGTGTGCTCCTAGGAGAGGGCAAATTATTAGGTACCCCGGGGGTACCTAGAGCTACGTACCCCCGGTTTACTGTTCACGCATGAACAGTAATGAGCGAAAATAATGAGTGAAAATTGGGAAATAATGAGTGCAAAT
>JBBYHQ010000001.1:23581858-23594649 GCA_038382645.1 Spergularia azorica
GAAGAATAAACCAGGCATACTGTTCCTCTGGTTCAGGACAATAGAAACCTTGCAGATTCAAACACAAAGGATGCAACCAACCAGAAGAATGAATCATAGGCTACATGCTACACCTTAGACTTAGAACGTGTTCACTACACTACTCTCAAAATACCCTACCAGCTGCCTGAACCCAAAATGATTCTTGAATGAAGAGTTGTAGCAACAAGCTCTAGCATGAAGGGAAGAACGGAAGAGAGAAAAGAGCCACAACCTGAAACACGCGTATTATTCGGGCCTTGACTTTCCACTTTGTGTCATAAGGACTTATTCGATAAGGGTGTAGTGCCCAAAAAGGAGCATAAAGTGATTGGATTCTACTACAAAAAAGCGTAGAGTTGATGCATGTAAGCAAGCAGCAATTTAACAATAATTATCTATCCTTTTTGGCCAAATGTTGTTCATAGCAAAGTTTAAGGAGTTACATACCTCATTGGACGATTTTTCTCCTTGGCTTAAAGTTAAACTGTCTTCCTAATTCTGCATACCCAATTTCAGTTGTCAAATAAGCAGTGGTTATCACCAACAAAAATTAAAAAATAAGTGTGAGATTAATTTAAAACAACACAAATTTTGAGACATACCTAAAGAATTTGTGAAAGAGATTCTATGGAGTAACTCGGAACATGGGAGAAAATAGAGTAGCTTCATTTGTTTTTATTTAATTGATTGTATTAGTGGGGTGGCAGTTGAGAGTATGGGGGAAGTGGGAGGGAGAAGTTGAATAATACGCTTAGGGATTCAAGAGGAGGAGATTAGGCAGTTGAGGTGAATTTTTAGGCTTTTTTTTAGAGCAGCAATTTAGGAGTGGAAATAGATTTTGTTGTATGACTATTGTACCCTTACCAATAATTTTGATTCTTTTGTACTTAAGGTGGGTAAAAACGGAAGATAGATTAACTGTAATATGTAAATAGATAGATATTAGTTTAACTGTAAATGCTAGTTTCCCGCGTCATTTCTTTTTGAGCTACTGGCAAACTCAAAACTCAATCATCTATCAAAGAAGACGACCTAATTGAACTGCTTCGCCACCCAGCTTCGTCCCCCAACATCCATTTTCGAAATTCAATCAAAGAAACCACCAGCCTCCTCCCCAACTTCCATTTTCGAAATTCAATCAAGGAAACGACATATCCTAATCCTGTCGCTGCTCTTCTCTCTTTCAAGAGGTCAAGCATTCGATCCTGTCGCAGGAAATTGGGGTAAGTAAATCTTGTTTATAGCTCTTATTCTTACCAAATGACGCATCGGCATTATTCTATATTGAAAGAACATGGAAGTTTGCCCTCATACACATATGTATGTTAGAAAGAAGTCAGAGTTTGGTTTTCATCTAGATAAGCTAGATAGATTAGATCTTCGTAGGTGATAGATGGCAGAATATGTTATTGAAGAGACCTGCTATACCATCTGAATGTTTTTGCTTCATCACCTACTTTGAGCTTGTTAGCGTGGGGTAATTTTGCTTGCGTTTTCCCTTTGAATAATATAAAACAACTCAATTTTTGTAGTTAGATTACTTCACAAATTGAACATGGGCTCTCCCATCCCAGCTCATTGGTATAGCAACGACTTTGTGTTTCTTAGTTCAATTATGAGGTTAGGTTGTCTGATTTCGCAGGAACAGTAGATACATTTGTCCCATTAGTGCCTCGGGATGTTCTTGTTAGTCGTGTTGCAAAATTGCCTATACATAGTTCCGATAGATTGATTTTCCTCTTAAATTTAGCAACTCCTGAAATCTCGTACTTTGGCTTTCTTCAATCCAGTTTCATTTCATTGAACTGCTTTCTTGGAAGTCTCCATTTCTTCCTCATATGTTGCATCTTTGTCTGATTTTGGCTAGAACAAGGGGTGTTTCATCCTTGTTTGACATTGTGGTGTCTATTCGGAAATTGATTCCCTTTTTTAAAGAAATTAAAAAGATTTAAAAAAGGAAATCATACTTTCCAATCCTGTCTATTCCCCGGATGAGCCTGTGAATGGCATATCCAGGTGGCATATTAAGTAAACTAACTAGTGCTACCTATGCACATGTCCAGCCTGCATCATCTTATTAGGTCGAGCTT
The DNA here is from genome assembly GCA_038382645.1 of Spergularia azorica. Classification (NCBI taxonomy): domain Eukaryota; kingdom Viridiplantae; phylum Streptophyta; class Magnoliopsida; order Caryophyllales; family Caryophyllaceae; genus Spergularia; species Spergularia azorica. The sequence goes on from JBBYHQ010000001.1 coordinate 23,583,970, forward strand.
CAATAAAGTGTCAGGTATCCGTACCATTACCATATGCGGGTGTTTGAGTGGGGTAAAATTCAAGTATCGAGCAACATAAACCATATTGTATCTCCCTCGACCTTGAACCGTGTAATGTTCTTTTACTTATTGTACTTTCGGACAGTAAATCCCAGGTTTTCCTGGACTAGTAGATGCTACAAATCTACAGCAGAAATAAGGTGGTTAGGATTGTATACTTGAGGTGTTTCTTGTTTTTATGCGTGTCCTCTGCCATAATGCCATTGTCTGCAGATTGACGAGTCCCGTAATACCCTCAGCTAGATTGGGTTGCCGGATGAGAAATCCAATTTGGCGGGCATAACTTACAGCCTTTGGTGTCAATTCCATCACCTGTTGAACATCAAAAGATAGCTTAGAACAATACTTCATCGAGCAGCTTGAAGATGGCCGTACTCTTGCTGACTGCAACATTCAGAAAGGTACTGATCGCGTGAATCTCCCATTTTTTTTTTTTTTTTGCAGAACGATTAGGTTTGGAATGCGGTGGTGGCGTTCTGTTTTCCCAACCTTACCCCCCTTTTATAACAAGTAGAAGGGTATAGTCGTAAACATAAACCCTAAACAAAACAAAAAAAAAAACGAAAATACAATTCTAGTATGTGACCAATATATATACTCATGAAGTCATATACTGGTCTTCTTAAATTCTTAATAGGAAACCCAACCTATTATTATAGCCAAACTAGTTTACATGCCCGTGTCACGCCCGCGCTATGTATTTATATATATTGTTTATAAATTAGCTAAAAGTTGGAGAAATATTTTCCTAATATTATTGCTTGGGGACAGGTTTTTGTTTAGATATTGCTTGGGGACATGTTTTTCTGCTTCCTTCAAACTGCCCACGTACGACATTCACCAAAACATTTCGCTTAAATAAGAGAGGATGACTTACTTAATTGATTTAATTTTCATGTCTTGATTAAAATTGAAGCTATTACTATTGCCAAAACATTCGGAACTCGTTCATCAAAATAGTACTTTGGTCTAATATTTCCCTTCTTTTGCAATTAGTTTCGATACTTTATTCGAATTGGTTAACAACAATTGTAGCACGATACATAGTCATATACTCATATATACGAATTTGATAGTCTTCCGGTATTCAATTAACAAAAGGTATCTAGTTGAATTGTATTGATTGCCGAGGACCGGACGAGTTTTTGCTCTCCCCTAGGAAAAAGAGCCGAAGAGGCCGGAACCAACCTCTTGCACACAAGTGATCAATAAGGGATCCTCTCCCTCGGATATGACATTATTCCAATTAGACTGAATAGAGTCATGCATGACATGCATACTCGGATTATTATTATTATTGATTTGATCATGATGTCTTCTATTAAAAGACATTTACATCGCAGAATTCCAATAATAATAAATTCGACAATGGTACGTTTTCAATGTATATATATTTTGGAACGACTTAATCGATTCTCCCATTGATGTGGTACAATATATTGAAACGATAGCTTAGAACATATAATTATCGCAACTCGCAAGTTTCCACATACATATACTAATAATGACAATCTCATGATAGACCGTAATACTCTTAATTGTAGTTTATTACAAACGTAATTATTAGAAGAGGGGAAAAACATAATAGAACTTTATAATAAGCTAGCCGCTTGTATTATTATTTTGTTAATATCATACGAATTAACAGACATATAATTTTAACTAGATATCATATAATAAATCGATGATGCAAAGACTTGTTTGGAAACGATCAGCAAATTAAATCCGATCCTTAGTGATTCGGCCCTTTATTTGCGTAGATAACATTTTTCGGTCTTAGTTGATTGCTGTGTCCACACTTCTTCTTTCGGCAATTCGTGGCTTTTGGATGAAGACGAGCGTAGCACCTAACCACATACACATATATACATGGTGGTTATATTAGTACGTAAAATAGCGATGACTCTAATTCGGGAATATTATTGTATGAGACCGTCTCAAAATTGTACGTTATGAAAAATTACGACCGACTTACTTGCGACAAATCTTCTTGTCTTGATTGAAGATTTTAGCTATAGCTGCTAGATGAGGCGCGATCTTCATCGTACCGGTTCCTCCTCCTCTTAGCCTCAACACCAGATGAAGTGTCGACTCTACGTACATACACACGTACCCCACATACATCAATATTTTACCAAAGATTACTAAATGTTAATTATTCAAACGATAATATATAGTAACAGAGAAGTTACAATTACGTGAATTGTGATTAATATCGATCAGTACCTTTCTGAATGTTGTAGTCAGCAAGAGTACGGCCATCTTCAAGCTGCTTTCCGGCGAAAATTAAACGTTGCTGATCCGGTGGAATTCCTACATATATAATTCGATATTGAGCAAAAAAAAGTCGATTACGTTTTGCATGTATTTGTTTCTCGTATTCAAGCCAAACATCAATAATAATCGAATAAAACGCTATGGCTACTACTCCACGTGACTTATATATGTGGATGAAATTACATACCTTCTTTGTCATTGATCTTAGTTTTGACAATATCAATAGTATCACTGCTTTCCACCTCTAACGTGATGGTTTTCCCAGTCAGTGTTTTCACGAAAATCTGCATCTTTTTTTTTTTTTTTTTTTTTTCTGTGAGCCCGTGAGGTGTATGTATGTGTTGGGGAATTCTACTGTATATATAGTAGAGGTAAATGGCGAAGGGGCCTAGAGAAAAACCTGTCCCCAAGTAATGCCTTAGTTACTCAACAAAATTAATAAAATAAAATAAATGTCTTGGTAAAACCCGTCCCCACGCAACGTTTAGGAAAACCTTCCTCCAAGGCTACATTATCTTGGAAAATCTTCCTTATTCCTCCAAGGCTACGTAAGTACGTATTACGGAATATTTTGACAACTTTCCAAGTCAATACGGAAAAACGATATTATATTCCATTTAGACGAGTTCACGTCAAAAAAAATACCCAAAAGTAACCAAAATGACGGTATCTCACATCGATTAGGTTTGTGTTTTCCGCTTTTGGTAAAGCGACTTCTCCTTTTATGTGAATTGTCTGACACCGGCCGATAGTATCTGAGATATAATAGAGTGGGCAATGGTGGATCACTGCTAAGAAAGACATAACGCTAATCCATGCTCTAAATGGCCAACAAAGTTGGAACATATCCCAATGGATGCTCAAACTATTTCATCTTTGATTAAAAGACGTCTATAACTCGAAATTGCCAATACATTCGACATTCGTCATCAAGTATATTTTCAAACATAAGTGTACTCAGTTTAGTCTGATTCATGATCATCTTGGAAACTCGTTTCACTCATGAAAGATTGAGATATACTCTTCCATTGTTCGATGACACGTCTAGATAATTCTTTAGATGTGAATAGTGTGATACAGTAGTAGTGAAATTATAGCAGAAAATTTGATCAGCGTCATGATTCAAAGTTTATGGTATGAGCATCGTTACGTTTCGTGCCAAATCTTCGGATACTGCGAGAAAAAGAAACCATTTTTTCTCAAGTAAACTTTATATTATCCAATACAAGCTAAACGCTGTACCCTTGTCTAAAGTGTTGGCTGTTACAGAGTTATACTTCGTTTACAAAGTCTTAAGAAGAAAAAGAATTGGAAATTATTACAGAGCCTGTAAAAATTTACTACTACTTTGGAAGCAATATATGAACAGAACCATAATATTGACAGTTCACTCCGAGCGAGAATGAGACAATCTGATAGTATACAACAGAAGTTAGGAGCCTCTTCCGACAAAGACAGCAGCCTCTTCCGACAAAGACAGCAGCGTAAGCTGAGAATTGAGCTCCAGGAGATTCCAAATGACACTTTGGGCCGGAAGCAACCTGACCACCCAAGCACGACCCCTTGTAGAGTTGAGTTTTGACAGTAATGACATGCGAGCCTGAAGTATGAAACTCAAATGCAGCAGTAATGGCTAAGTGCATCAAAGTAAATTTACCGAGCCACGTATTAAAGCAGCCTTTACACTTGATGCACTTGCTGAAGAGCTCTGCATATCATATCAATAAACTGATTGTCCTGGAGAGATGACACATCTGTTTTCAGTCCCCAATTATACTAAAACCTTTCTTTTGCTCTATAAGAAACAATAATTACTCTAGCATCTTGAGATACACCTTCTCCAGATTAGAGAAGTCCTAAATATAAAATAGGGGAGGAACGCACAATCTCAAATTACCAAAATCATTGATTCATCCCACAGAAGAAATGTAAAGAAAACCAACTGTAACATACTGGCTAGTTTGTAGTGGCCTTGGTGCGTTATTCGAACACCAGATATGGATCTCGAAATTGCTTTCACATAAAAAGTTTACTCCAGATATTTACTTACTTGTTACTTCCTTTCTCAGAGTAGAAAGGTCCCACGAATTACTTATCGAAAATTCTATTTCATTGGTCATTTAATCAAATTTAATTCTATAATTATTACCCAACCTGCGATTCACAGATCAAGAATTACTGAGCACATTTACAAACATGTTTGCTTACGACTGATACAAACATGTTCTAAACAGATCTAAAGACAAAATGCAGATGCGAAAGTACAATTTAGGGGGGGAGGGGACAGTACCTGGACAAGGATCGTAAGAGCTTCACGAACTTTGTCTCTATCAATAATAGGTCCATACGTCGATGCTGCGACATTGTGTGGCGTTAGAGATGGCGATGGGGTAGGCGGCGGGAAAGGTTGAAGCAGTGGAGCACCATATGGCCGTTGCAGAGTCAGGGACGGCTGAGGAGCAACTGGTGGCATTGAAGATGACATAGGAGGGATAGAAACTACTGGTAAAGAAGCATGTGGATTGAAAAATGAAGGTTTAACAAGATTTGCCATCTGATTGTGTCTGTTGGTTGGATCGTGGTGGGCTTGAGGAACAGATGGAACTGATGTGGCCGTAGATGGTAGTTGAAGTGGTCCAGCAGAGGCAGTAGTCAGATTGGATGTGCCTACAGCTGGTGAATGAACACTGGACGGCTGATAAGTTTGCATTGGCCTTCCGGAATACCCATTGTTTCCAAGATTTGTTGCTGCCTGAAATTACAAAAGAAAGGAAGACTGGTTATGTATCACATGTACTCATACATCAAGCTACTTAGGGGTGCATTAAGGTGCTGAAATCGATATATTTTTGAAATTATCAAGCCTATGGAAATTGTTCAAATACGATTAGCAAAATTCAAATCTATAGGCATAGTTGTCCTCTGTATCAATCAAAGAAGATGTGAAAATGTGAATTAGGGTGTTACCAAAAAGTGATATATCTTTGGAATCTAGTAGTTCATTCCCTGTAATCAAATACAAGAACAAAGTTCCCCGACATTATACTCAACACCTTTGTGATCGATAGAATACTAATGAAGTGTGGTTACAAGCTAAAACCCCGATTCATCAAACTTAGTGAAAGGCAAAAGGCAATTAAACCTACTATTCAAACACTTCTATCTTAAACTGTCAAAAATAGTACACAGTCATTTATAAAAGAGCTTGTCCAGCATAGCTCCAAAAAAAGAAAGGAAGCGAACTTATTAAGCCTCCATGGTACTAACCTGAAAGAAATTTGTAAAAGCAGAAGAGATCTCGTTAACATCAGCAGTATTAGTGGAAGCTGATGATGGCTCCAGAGGTCCATCCATCACTGCCATAGATGGGACAGGTTCAAGCTCCTTGAAGTCACTGCAGGATAAGAAAGAATATAGAAAAAACACTTAGATGGGGGAAGACCAATCAATGCTCACAAGCACCCAAGTCCGTAAATACAGGTGCTGATAAAAAGCATTTTTGGTCCCTAAGTCAAAACTGTTGAACTTTCTAAGCTATTTTTTCAAGAACTTTTTTCCAATTCATACGTCATATATACCCTAAGCGGTCTATAATTACTAGAAGAAACTCCCAAGTATAAAAATAGATGCTTCATATGCTAATGGCATAGACTCTCAAGAAATGTTTTGAACAATTCATTATCGATTTAGAGAATGTACTTGTATCACATTACTTTGATGTAGGCGAGTAGCATCCTGCATCCACTCTATTATTAGTAATGATGTAAGGAAATCACATATCAAACTGTCTGACAATTATGATCAGCGAGGTTTTACTTCAAGTCTTCAAGTAGGTTGAATGATAAAAAGGGTGTTGTAGCATTTTGAGTAACATTATTTTTAGAGCACTGCAGTGCACTTTCAAATCAAAACCTCCGTATAAAAACCTTAAGCGTTGCTATACTAGCATAACCATCTAATAGACAGTCCAAATCAAGTTTTTTGTGCTATAGCTAATCTTGTAATATTAATCAGAGGCTCCAAGACCCCTACCAAATCGATGCGCCCCACTCTTGATTTTCTTGAACACACTAGTTGTATCTAGTCCAGAGACCAGACATAACTTCTAATATGCTACAGACACATCCTTATACTGAAAGGCCAACAAACTGATGAACTACAGAGCACGGACAATACATGAATTAGAAACCTTTTGGAAGTGGTTTCAAGTAGTTAAGACTTAGAAGCAATTTGCAATACAATTCACGCCAGCAACTTTACTTGATAATTATAAAGAAGTCATTTACTTAAAACATTCCCTATGGACGGCTACGGTTCATTGACAATCATAGACTCAGGAAAGAGAGTCGTAATTTAGTACCTTTTGCTGGACTCATGTGGCTGGGACGGAATCCTTGAATACGAGTCGATTATCCTGAGGACAATATATTAAGAAGTTACAGACAATTCTAAACTCTGATCAGCCAACATAACACATCAAAGATGACGCCACTATAGGATATATAATAATTTGATTCACTATCATATGAATTAACAAGAAAAACAGCGATGTGAAACCATATCCGTGAAATTTATAGGAAAGACTGAAAGATAATTCTTAAGACACAAACACACACTCACACTAACAAAAAAAAACACATCAGCTTTTTGTTCCAACCTCAAGTACATCTAGGACTGCGGTGCCTTACCTGTTGATAAGATTAGCAACTTCTTCACACTCACGTGTATTGTAAAACCAAATGCCATTTACTTCCTGGGCTGCATTTTTGTACAAGAGATATGGTATTTGAATTTCGTACTCAAAGTCTCCCAAGAGGTTCTCGACAAGATTTTCTGCATGAAAACATTAAAAGAAGCAGATGCACATAAGAAGAGATCCTGAAACGAAATCTGAAACTAATTGCAACGGGTTCTGGTTAGCACAAAACTAGACAAGGGCTCACATTTTCTCAAGCACATAAGTATCAGATACTTCCAAAGAGGTCAAAATTAAACAAAACAATAAGACTTTAACAAGATATCAAAAGGCAGAAGAACTCGAGTTTATTATTGCATGACGATTGATGATTCTAAAGTACATATTAATCAGACTTGGAAGGAATGAGATGAAGGAAGTGATTATAGCCCTTCACTTTAAAAGACTATTAGGCCCCAAATTCAAGCTTAAGGACCCAACAAAATATCTATGCAGCCTGAAGCAGGAGATTTAACTTCAAAATAGAAATGGAGTCCCCACCTTCCACTCAAAAGAAGATTCCAGATGTTCACAGTTTTCGAACTCAATCAGTATGAAAAATATAGTGTAATACTAATAAGCTCTTAAGGGCCGTTTCATTACAAAGCTTACTCTAACAAGTTGTACTAACAAACAGCAGTTGTTAAACAAATGTTTGTATATCATTAATTGGATACAGAACTCGTGAGTACTCCGTATTACAAAATTACAAAGTTGGGCCTTCCAAGATGCCCGAGGCAAAAGTTGAGGCTCTATTCTCAGTCATCACTATGAACTGGCATAGGTTGAGACAAGAATTGGTATTACAGAATGATCATTGTTAACAAAGAAAATTAGTAACCAAGAAAAAAAAAAAAAAAAAAAAAAAAGTTTCTCAAGGCAGACCTTCAACTTTAAGGTAAAAACAAACAGGTGTTTCCATTGCATAAGACTTCAACCACCCACTACCATCAAAATGCCAACCCCCAGTCTACCAATGATAGGCAAACGAGATCAACAACTCTATGTGGAGTTGAAATTATCAATGATACATAGCCACGAGTGACAATGGAAACCATAGGCAAATTCCGGCAGAAGGATAACTCTGGTTAATATGCTGACGGTTACTCAAAAGAGAAACATAAGTATTGCAAAACTTATATAGAAACTCTTACAATGCCAAAATATCATATTCAAGGGAATTGCTGGATGCCCATCCTACATGACACATTATTCTATGAGTAATTCCAAAAACAAACGAGATGATGATCTGGAAGACACGGTATCCAGTGTATTGCACCCTAGTCTCACGAAAGTAGCTCGCCTAGTAATCACAAATTCACTAATCACACATGGATTCCATATTCACACACACGTCAACATGTGCTCCACAGGATTTACCATCTAAGAAGATCAAGTTATCTAAATCGAGAATTACAATCACCACAACACAAAACCAGACGAATCATCAAAATCAAAAACTAATTCAACCGACACTAATCCTTTCCTAAACTAATAATATAAACTTCCGAATCACCAGTAATCCTTTTCTAATAAACTTCTCCTACACAAATCGACCTTATCACAAACTCGATCTCTCAATCTCCCTCATATAATAAAGCGCAAACATCCACAGCATTTAAACTACCTGGCAACAATTCCGAATGTTACTAATAAAATCGGTCATTACCGCAACACAAAGCCCGATAAGCATCATACATTCACACTCAACTGATTAACAATCCAATACACAAATCATTCTCAGGAAAACGCATAAAAACCGAAAACTCGACTCCGAAAACTAACCTGTATTTCTCCGATTCATTACTATGAACTGATACCAAGGTTCAGCGTTCCTACAACAATTTACGCAACAAGCTCCACCAAATTAACCACTGCTTAACTAATAACTACACTATAATTAGTTAATTAGCAATTAAAACGCAATTAAATCGGAGCTAATCATACCTCTTTACGACGAAAAGCGATCCTTCAACATCCTTGCGACTCTATAATCATTAAAAAAAAAACATAAAAATCATCAAAACGACATTAAAATCGAAAATCTGTAGATTAAAACGACATTAAAAAAAATTTACCCATTGATTTTGATCGATGTTGAATTCGTAGAAAGAGACGTGAGCAGCAGTAAGAAGAATATCTTCAATGCAAGGATCAATTCGCTGAAGAACTGTTAGATTTAGTACTTTTGTTCCTTGTTGATCTAAATTCGGCATTAATTTCCCGCTTTGTGTCATTTTTTTTTCTGAATAAATTTGAAACCCTAATTCTTGTAATTTTGGGGGAGATCTGAGGAGAGAGAAATAATAAGGTGGAGATCGCGGTGGTTCCGGGGAAAAAAATTAAAATTGAATTGAACTTTTTGGGATTTTGGTGTATGGTTGGATTTTCTGGTGAAGTGACTGATTTGCCCTTGGTGCGTATATTGATCTCTATCTCATCATCATAGAGTGTGGTGGACTTGGGAGAGTTGAGAATTGGACTGAGTGAGAAGAGGTGGACAACTAGACAAGCCCAAGTGTGTTCTTAATTCTTTAAACCAAAAAAATAATGAAGGTTTGGAGAGATGGAAAATAATCTTGATTTATTGTTCGATTTTGGATGAATAAACCGTAGTAAATAAGGGGTATGATTGTATGAGGGCGGCCAATTGGCTGACACCGCCACTCGAGAAGAAGACAAGTAGGGTAGTTTCGGTAGCATCTTGTGAGAGGGATGTGGAATTTAGACTTTTAGTTAAGAGTTCAGTATTGTATACGAAAATCAGATATATATGTGATTATTAGGAGTCAGTGGACTATATGGCGAGCCGCCTTGTTTGACTTCACAGACACATGGCTAGATAGATAGTAAAGGAATTGGTGTTAATGGGCTATATGGGCGAGCCGCCTTGTCTTCAATCTTTTCACCACCATGAACTAGATAGGCTAGAACCTTACTAACCAGAAAGTTTCGTAATCAGCTGTGAATATTGGGCCCTCTCTATCGGTCAAATGAGTCTCGTGTATTTGCTTCTTGGACATTTCTACCATCTATAGCATGTAGTGAGAAAAAAGGGTCCAAGATTGGATCGTAAACAAAATTAGTCGCAATCTCCCCCGACTACACTAATATCACAAATTACAACTCCACAAACAGACATCAAGTAGTATGTGGGGAACGACTTCCTCTTCACCATACCAATGCCCCAAAAAGAGTCGAGCTATATTAAAAAAGATATACGTCACGGAGGATGACAACACGATATAATGATCATAGTCCCATTACTTTAGTCTTAACCACTGTCAGCTCCCACAACCTCCTAAACGACCTCAACCCTAACTACCTATCTCTCTCAACAGTACGCCTATAGCCTACTACTCCCACTCACCTCCAACACCTATAACGTCACATACGACCCCAAATATCGACACATTCACCCTCCTTCCCATCACCATGTCTCACACGAGTGTTAACGCTACTACACTTCAAGTATAACGATATTTTCAACAAACCACCGTTCTTATTCGAAAAGATGCGTTAGATTAGTCATCATTAGGGGTGAGCATGAACGGGTACCCGCTCCAAAATCATGGACCCGGACCCGGACCCGTTTCTAACGGGTCCTA
>JBBYHQ010000001.1:23594749-23605939 GCA_038382645.1 Spergularia azorica
TTTTTACTTGAATTCTATAGTTTTTTTTATAAAGTTTTTTTTTTTTCAAGTCGTTGACTTATACGGGTACGGGTACCTGTTTAGACCCGTTGAGCAACGGGTACCCGTTTGAACCCGTTGAGCAACGGGTCCAAAATTTTAGGACTCGGACCCGAACCCGTTGCCAACGGGTCCTAAAATTTTGGACCCGGACCCGTACCCGTCCGCAACGGGTCCTAAGCGGGTCCGGGTCCGGTTCCGGGTACCCGCTTTTTTTGCTCACCCCTTCATCATGCCCACAAATACCAAACCTACGTTCACTAAATGGACTGATGGGCTTCTCTCACAAGCCACAACCTTATTCATTTACAAATCACAAAAAAAGACCTAAAGCCCAAAACCCACCCACCAAACAAAACACGAGAATAAAACCCAACTTCTCGCACAAGATATAAATCCTTTGAGAACATTAGGGTTTTTCATTTCCTCAACGCCGAAGCAGCACAACAAGCAGAAGAAGAAAGCAGCAGCAGCAACATATCCGCCGCCGTTGCCACCACCACACAACCGCCGTCATGGGTCGTATGCACAGTAGAGGTAAGGGTATCTCCGCCTCCGCTCTTCCTTACAAGCGCTCTCCACCAACCTGGCTCAAGATCACTTCTCCCGATGTACGCTATCTCTCTCTCTCTCTCCTACTCACTTATTTTCTCCGTCTTTTTTTTTTTTTTTAAATCTGGGTTAAAAAGGTGTGAGGTTTGTTGCGTATTTGTGACGTTTTTTGGTGTCTTTAATTAGGTGGAGGACAACATCTGCAAGTTTGCGAAGAAGGGTCTGACTCCATCTCAGATTGGTGTGATTTTGAGGGATTCTCACGGTATTGCTCAAGTTAGGAGTGTCACTGGTAGCAAGATCCTCCGTATTCTCAAGGCTCACGGTAAATTTTTATAACCCTGCTGTAATTTCGTGTTGTAGATTTGATGTTGTGGTAAAAAAAAATGCATGTTTTTGTTGTGAGTATCGATTTTTGTTATGAATGTATATGGTAAATGTCTTATGGTCAGTAAAGTTTGGATCTTTGTGGTAAATGGGATTGTTTTGGATGTGGAATGATTGAGTGCGTATAATTGAAGTTGTCTACGTTAGTGTATGATGATTGTTTATGTTGGAGCTGTTGGTATTGTGTTATCTATTTGCGATAGTCACATTTGTTGCGTATTTGAATGATTTAAGGATAATGTAATTTGCACGGCGTGGGTTGGGATCATTTGTTTAATGTTTCATTGATTGTTTTGGATGAATGTGGCGTCTGTGCTGATTGATTGGGTTGTGTCTTTGTGATGGAAGGTTTCGGTTTCTTGTGGATTGGTTTTGGTAGCAAATGGATATGTGACGCCGTATAATGATTGCTGCTGGTTGGGGTCTTTGTGTGTATGTTATCTGGAAATTGTTTTGTGTAGGTTCATTAGTGCTGTATCTGGCTGAAAATTGTTTCGTTGAATGCTTGATCGAATATGATGTTTGCTCAATTTTGTGCGTGGGGTGTTTTTTGTTGAAATGAATGTGGTCTAATTTTGGGAACTACTGTGTCTGACGTTTGTTAAAACCTCTGGCATAGGAAAACCTTTGAAGTTGATTATTAGCTTGACAGTCTTAATGTCATTGTAGCATGCTTGATGGTTGTTTATCATTTCTTCGATCCATTTTTGTCTTTGCATTTTGGTCGGGTGATCTGTTCCGAGACTTGTGTCTTCTGATGGTGTAGATTTGTTGTTCATGGTAAAGTTCTGTCCTTTTTTTTGTAATGAAATACATTGTGCGTCTTGAACCTGTTGCTGACAATACTTCGTTGGTAGTTTTTGATCATGAGTAAGTCTAATGTTTGTTCAGTTGATTCTGAAGCTTGTATAATGTGGACAGTAAAAAGAAATGTTCTCTAAGATGAATGATTTATCAAATGGGTTATTGGAATTTTTTGATTTGAGAAGGGAGATAAGTGCTGTGACTTGTTGATTGTTTCTGTTAGAGCAATTCCTGCTAACATCTCTTTGTCCGAGGATCCCAGGAAAATTAGTTCTTATATATGTTTGAGCAATTCTTGTCAGCAGCTGTTTTGTCTGTTGTATTACTTGTGTCTTTCTATACTTCTTTCAAAATGGTTTGTTAATGTTTTGATTGGTAGGATCTTGTGTTTCTTCTTCTTGGCTTGAAATCTTTTCTTACGTTATGACAGTAAGATGTTGAATGCAGTTGCTTTCTAAAACCTTTTTTCTGATGTTCTTTCAAAATGGTTTGTTAATATTTTGATTGGTAGGATCTTTCGTGTTTCTACTCCTTGAGTTGAAATCTTTTTATACGTTATTGACAGTGAGAATTACTTTTTAACACCTTGGTATAGATCTGTCCTTGTTTGGAGTAATTTACTTGAGCTATTTGTTGAAAACCTCTTGTTCAATGTGGACATTTGCTATGGAACTCCTTGGTATAGAGTTGTCTTATCTGGATGAGTTTACCTGAAGTCATTGTTGTGAACCTTTTATTTGATGCAAGCGTTAAACTTCTGGCATTTTAAATGGCTTGTATTTTTATATCTGTGGTAGTGCGCATATTGCTGCCAATGTATGTTATCTGATGTAGTGGCATGTACTATGACTGTAGATTTGTTCAAAATTGTTACTTACTGACGGCTTTTCTTTGCTAATGCCTCGTCTTTCATAGGTCTTGGTCCTGAAATCCCTGAGGATCTCTACCATCTGATCAAGAAGGCTGTTGCCATCCGCAAACATTTGGAGAGGAACAGGAAGGACAAGGACTCCAAGTTCAGGCTCATCCTTGTTGAGAGCAGGATCCACAGGCTTGCTCGTTACTACAAGAAGACCAAGAAGCTCCCACCAGTCTGGAAATAGTAAGTTGACAGCATTTCTAATCTTTTGTTGTGTGATATCTTTGCTATCTCTGTCCACTATTGCTGTTTATTGCAAGTCAATTATCCTCCATTGTTAACTGACGATGTGCAATCTTTTAATCTTGCAGCGAATCTACAACCGCCAGCACCCTCGTCGCTTAAGCCTGCTGTTTTATTTTGGAACACTGGAGACCGAAAAGAGATGCTGTTAAAGGAGTGTTCTGTTTCGTTGTATGGACTGTAGCTTAGTACCAACTATCGTTTTAGTTATGAGACTCTTGTTTTCCAAAACAAGTGCTGCAGCATGAATTTGCTTTTGCATTTGTTACTCGATTTTTGGTCACTGTGAAGAGATATCGATTCCAGTATTTCCCTCTCGTTTAATTTACTTGACACAGTATGTTCAGCATTTAAGATTTTGCTCAACTACACAGCAGTTGGGAATCCACAATTCGTTGCAGGTGATTATCTATCAGTCTTATCAGTCGTCGGGAATGAACTGATAGTCCTCGGCAGTGCGCCAGTTGCCATCCGTAAGCATTTTGGATTAGCAGAAGCGGTCTGTCTAAACATTCGTTACATTCAGGATTTTCTTCGAAATTGGCTATATGTGCTTTGTATCCGTTTCCTCGTTTGTTTATAGCTATGTTACCTCAGTTTCATTCTTTGTGAGTTGCGGTATGAGCAAACAGTGCACACCTAGTTACTAGCCTTCACAATCGCTGTAGGATGACGACTTCGTCGATTCTGTTTCTAGGGTACGACGTTCCATATGTTCTTTCATAGTAATCCGTCGTGTGACTCTGTGAGCTAGTTCAGGCCATAATTTCTTACATCGATCGACTCCGCTCTTATGTAACATCGAGCTACCTAGTAAAAAAGGGAATGACTAACTCGAAACTGGTAAACATTAAACTGAGTTTCATATGGTGATGCGCTATCAGCTTCGAACAAGCTAAAGATAATTCTCAATACTCCGAATAATATAACACCAATCTAAGTATCACCTAATCGATCATCTCCCAAACTACTCTACAATGTGATGGTATACTAGTAGCTTATTAGAGAATCTTCATGAGGTCAACCTGCCTATTGTAAGTCTCATATATAAAATCTAGTAATTAAAAGGGTCAACCTACTCTATGTTTTACAATTCGTTGTCAAAGCACATAAAATCAGACAACCCAATCCATTCATTCACTCACCTACAATTCATATAATGTACAATCTTCTTTTGAACAAATACTCTAACCAACTTACCCAAACAATTGATCATCATCATACTCTAATTAATTAAAAATGGACCAACTCCACCATAATAAATCAAACTAAACCTCCCTATATGCATGAAATTGATCACAAAGTCTACCCTACACCCCCACTCACATACAACCTATATATGTCTCATGCAAAACTCACCACCATCACAACTCTTGTAATCATCATACTTCTCTTACAAGCTTCTATACTACCATCCTCACTCTTCCTACTACTCTCAGCATCTCTCTTCAAAACTTTGACAATGATGAGGAACGGAGACGAGCATCACCAGCAATACTCATCCCTCGAAGTCGAGGGCGAAAGCAGCGACACACGCAATGTTAAGGAGAAAACACCCATCATGGAGACTCCTTTTATTGGGAAGGTTGTAAGAGAAGCTGGCCATGATGCAGGAAGTCGTGGCGGAGCTGCGATTGGTCGAGGGATTGCTATCGTTGATTTTGTGATTAGGTTGATTGTTCTTGCGGCTCTTCTTGCTGCTACTATCTCAATGGGAACTACTAACGAGACCCTCCCTTTCTTCACTCAGTTCTTTCAGTTTCAAGCTAGATACTATGATCTTCCTTCTTTCACGTAAGTTCTAATATATGCCCACACATTTACGTACACAAATTATCGACTGCTAATAGTTCATTCTTACATTTCGAGACGCTTATTTAATTACGTTACAAATACAGGTATTTCGTGATAGCTAATGCAGTATCAGCCACTTATGTTGTCCTATCATTGCCTTTCTCTATTGTCACAATTGTGAGACCATCAGCCAAGGCACCAAGACTTGTCCTTCTTACTTTTGACGCAGTAAGTTTCAACAATTGCTCGATCTTTATAACTAGATTTTTTTTGCCACCAATATTATTATTTATTCAAAGCAGATCAATTTTACTACTTACGTAACTATAACATATTTCACGTCAGCATTAGACAGTTTATACCTCTAGTAACGCCCATTACTTAATAGAAAAGGCTAACTCGACTTTTATTTATGTGTGGTGTAGATTGCGGCGGCCTTGACCACCTCAGCCGCAGCAGCTGCCGCAGCAATAGTGTCCTTGGCTCACAAGGGAAACACCAACGCAAACTGGATAGCAATATGCCAACAATTTGGGAATTTTTGCCAGAGGTCAAGTGGATCAGTGGTGGCATCATTTATTGCTGCCTTTTTGTTTATGCTTCTCGTTATTCTATCTGCCGTGGCTCTCAAGACCAACTAATTACTAAGATATCGTACACTAGACGTTTTCCATCCATTTTCACACAAAGTTAACATTTTCGTTTCAGAACGTTTTCTCCATGTAACGTTTGGTGATTTGGGTTTGTATTGTTTGTGTTGTGAATCTTGTGATTTTAGCCTTGTTAAGGGCGTAAAAGGAGCCTATTTTTTTTTTTTTTTTTTTTCTTTCCTTTTTCTTTGGTATTGGCCAAAATTGTAAATGAGCTTGAATTTAAGGGTTTAAACATATATGAAATTACTCATGAGTTGTATTATTTGCACTTGTTATTACTCCGATAGTATCATAATAACTTCTTCAATCTTGCAATTTTTTTTTTTCATTTGTGACAACGGAAAATGGGAGATATCATAACTTAGATACGAGTGAATATACATTCAATCTTTTCTTCAAAATACATCACAAGTAAATTAAAGTTACACAAACGTAAAGACATACACGAACAAAAACAATACATATATATTCAAACAATACACTATAAGTTTGTCACAGTATCGATCCATCGTAACATTTGAAAGATGCATTCACCATTGATCGAACTTCGAACCACAAAGCTTTTTTTTTACTGATTAATCTTCACAACATTGATCTGCCTTTCTCCTGAAGACATGTACTGAAAGTAAACTTGGCCGTAGTCTTTGAGCCTTCTGTATAATTGGGGCCTCTCTTCAGTTACCAATTCGCGGATCGGCCCAATATCTTTGTTTGGGCTTGGAAGATAAAGCATGGCTAATGAGATCCGGTTATATTGTGGGCTTATAACCACTTTGTGGGTCGGACTCTTGAATATGCCGTTGCTCGCTATCTGCTCATATAAATTTGTCACATATTAGCCCATTTTAACTTAATACAATTTTGATTTGAATTTCTCCCGTATACAAAAATAAATGATCAGTGATCGGATTTTCAAAAATAATTTGATCTAGGTTTATAATGTTATTTATGTCCTATTAGTAAACTTCTTATAAATCTGCAATATTTACCCGAATCACCATCTACCCGTGACTGATCTCTTCGACAAAAGTAGTTGTTTTGGTGGCGGAAATGCTACTAATTTGAATTTGTGCCAATACTCATCACAAAAGAAGTATGATAAACCGTCATTATTATTTACCTCCATTTGATCACCAACATGGATGACTAGGGCATCTTGGATGATAGGAACCCTAAACCATTTATTATCTTTTAAGACTTGAAGCCCTTCAACCTCTTTGTCTTGTAGAAGAATGGTTATAGCAGTCCCATCTCCGTGTGGTTGTAGACCAATAACTTGATCTGAGTTTGCACATCGAGGATAAAAATTGAACCTTGCATGAATTACATCTTCTTCATCATTTCCCCATAGTTCAAAGAACCGATCCTCCTCTAGTTGCAGTGAACTTGCCATGGCCTTTAGCAGTGTCTGAAGAACCGTCTTCGTCTTGCTCGAAAATTCATCCAAGGTTGTCCTTTTTAAAGTCGAAAAATAGATGTCAGCTAACGCAACTAGTGATCACTAAAAAGATCACACAGAATTAGGATTATTATAATAGGAGTGATGTCGCTACTTGTATCGCTCTACCATTTTCTTTTTTTATATATACATTAAGACACTTACTTGAAATTGTGGGGGTTTTGAGGCCAAAACTGAAGTTGGCGCTTATCTTCAGGGTGAACTTGAAGATGAAGCTTGTCATTCCAGTTAAAATTGCCCTTTCGGATTGAATTGTCATTTCCATAGCCTTCCAAGCTGTCTTTTGATGAGTACTGTTCCTTTTCTTGTAGGGGTAACTTGAAGAATTCCTTGCTCATTTCTCTTACTTCATCAAGAATGGAGCTTGATATTCCGTGATTCACAAGCTAAATATAACACATGCATATGTACAATAACCATGTATGTATAAGAGAACTCACGAAAATTATATGACTCTAAGTTACGATGAGACTGTCTTATAAAATATCATACAGGAGTATTAGTTTATCATCATAATTTAAGAGTTTAATTATACCTGGATACAACCCCACGAGGTGAAAGCAGAGCGAAGCAGAGCAAGTTCATCAGAAGGTGATGATGAAATCCGTGAGAAATCTATGGGTGGGTTATCCATCAATGGAACCGAATTGCGATCACCGACGTCGGATTCATCCTTGCGCTGGATGTATCCTTCAGGCACAACTCCATCTTGGAGAAGTTCTTGCACAGGTTTAAGAGAAGAAGCTAATAATGCAGCCATTTTTAGTGAAGGGGCAATGAGCGAGTATGCTTAGTGAGGATATATATGGTGTAAATGTATTAATGTGTACAATATTAGCAATATATATACAGGCACTTCCACCTAGGCCAAATATGCAAATTGTTAGAGGTCTACAGTGTAGACATAATTAATTTGTCTATGATGTAAAATTGAGTTAATACATGCAACGGAATATTCGAAACAATGTTTCTCATGTATCTGGTTTCTCAATCGTTCGTACATGTTTCTCTCATTGATTTCATCAATATTACATCGTATTTATACTAGTTACAATTCACCGTCTTAACCTGCAAGTAATACAACTTTACTAAATATAACCTACCATAAATGTACTTCGTACATATTCACAATATCTACGATATTCACGATATATACGATATTACCATAACTTCGTATAAGGTAATATATTGCTAACCATATTACTCCATAATATCTCTCGATATTATCTCGTAATATCGACACCTTCCGTATTTCCTATTAAAAACGCAAGAATGACGAGATAACTTGAATAATTTTAAATTATATAATGCTTGAGCGATCAACAACCCTAGGAACATGTATGTGATTGTCTTGTTATGGTGAGCTAACTTCTAATCTTATCACACGTATGCCTTTAATTGCGCGATTAATCTAATACGTGTAGTTGTATGTATGTATGCATGTGTATAGAAGTGTACTATGTAGTAGGTGAACGAGGAAGGCATACTTGGACTTTGATCAAATTTGAACTACATCATGCTCTTGCACTAAAAACGAGGGTCTGAAGAATGGTTCCACCACAAGGATGTACAGACGAATGAGGCCGCAACCGGTGTGGGCGAGGCGACGAGCGGCACCGGCCACGATACGCACAACAACTTGTCAATTTCAGTCCTTTGGATTATACTACAAAGTCAACGCTATTTAAAATTGAATTGCAACAGCTAGATGTCGATGGCAAACGTACGATAATCACCAAGTATTATCATCAAAAACTTGTTTATTTGTCAAATCATCCTTTTGATCATCTTTGAATCTCAATTTGTGCTTAATTTTTTTTTGTTTTTTTGTTTTTGGTGTGTAAAAAGATGAGTTCTTCAAATGTTAAGCATATCTCAGAATGCTACATTAGGCCAAATCGTGAGATACACTACTCCAAAAAATCTTTCTACTTAACTCCAATGGATCTATCTTTGCTTTCTACGCATTACATCGAAATTGGCCTTCTATTTTCGAAATCGTCGAATTCGAGCAACTATGATCGCCATGAGTACTCAACCAATGATTTCATACAGAGATTGAAGGATTCACTTTCCTCCACCCTCGTTCATTTCTACCCACTAGCTGGTCAACTTGTTACACAAGTTAATGAAATAATGAGCCAAAGTTGCATTGTTTTTGTAGATTGTAACAAGGGTCCCGGAGCTAGATTCGTCCATGCTTCTTTAGACGTGACAATTGATGATATACTTTCACCAATTGACGTCCCCACGGTGGTCGATTTGATTTTCGACCACCATGGGGCCGTAAACCATGACGGACACACACAACCTTTGTTATCGATTCAGGTCACTGAGCTCGTTGACGGGGTATTTATTGGGTGTTCGATGAACCACTCGATCGTAGATGGAGCCTCGTATTGGCATTTTTGGAATGTATGGTCGGCATTGCACTTGGGCGCAAATAGCGACCATGTGCAATTGCCCGTATGCGATGGGTATAGGGAAGCAATCGCGCTCCCCTACACCCATCCCGATCAGTTTATTGGTAGGTTCGAGTTGACTAGTCAAGACATTCGAAAAAGGATGTTTCATTTTTCGCACGAGGCAATTGCGAATATCAAAGCCAAGGCTAATGAGGGAAGTGGCTCGAGCGAGATCTCCTCCTTACAAGCGCTGTGTGCGCTTGTATGGAGGTCAATTGCTCGAGCTAACAACGATCCTCAAGGTCACCAAGTCACAACAACATTCGTTCTCGCGGCGAATAATAGGACAAGATTAAACCCACAATTGCCGAAACAATACTTTGGTAACTACATCACTGGAATGAAAACAAGTACTACGGAAAGTGAGCTTCTTGCACACGATTTTGGGTGGGCCGGATCACTATTACACCAAATAGTCGTAAATTACAATGACAAAGCTATACGTGATTACGAGGAAAAATGGATACGGTCTCCTCGAATTAACCAGTTGGGTCCAATGCTCAAGGCTAACATCATCTTGCTCTCGCATTCGCCGCGATTTGATGTGTATGGCAATGAGTTTGGGCTCGGGAGGCCCATAGCAAGGCGTAGTGGACACGCTACCAGATTTGTTGGGTCTGTTTCTGTGTTCCCGGGTTATGAAGGTGGAGGAAGTATCGAACTCGAGATATGTCTCCCAGCTGACACTATGGACGCTTTACAATCTGACGAGGAATTTTTTTTATTAGGTCAAAACCGAGATTGAAGGATTATTCATTCATATTAAGATCCACAAATGCACGTGATTGGATCTTGAAATGAGAGAGTTAGACTCCCTTACGGTCCCACGTTCTTTGGCGGGCACGAGAATCTGCCCGTTTAAGAGTCGGGACGAGACGAGAGAGTCGTTTGTAATGTTTAGTGAATTGATTGTTGTGATTTTAATTACAAAAGACTTTCACATCTATGTTGCTTGACGAATTTGAGGTCACTATGTTATTCATGTAACTTTTTTTTTTTTTTTTATGTTCAATCGGATTATGATCATGTTCGAGTTAGTTCGGATCACTTAAAGTCTGCATATTCCGAATTCTTCTCCACTCAATACAACTAACGTATTTTTTCACCGGATGACAGAATATCATTTTTCCCCATCAACATAGATAACCCAATATTAAAAGTGGGCTATAGCCATAAATCATGGACTAACCCACAAATTCCATAAATCACCAATCCAGACCCAAGTCTTTAATAAAAACCCACCCATATATAAACCCTCGAAAAACAAACCGAATCATCAAATCCTCTCTCTGTGTAGCTTACTGAAGAAGCTGGGCAAGTGAAGAGCAATGTCAATGAGGGCAAATGCAGATGGTGGGCCACCGGAGGTCACACTTGAAACTTCCATGGGTCCTTTCACTATCGAGGTTTTCTTCTTCTTTAACCTTTTTTTTGCTAATTTTTTTATAATAAAGTTGGGATTTTTTTTTTTTATTGAAAGTGTAATTTTTTGGTGGGCAAATTTTTTGTAGTTGTATTACAAGCATGCGCCAAGAACATGCAGGAATTTTCTGGAGCTATCTCGAAAAGGGTACTATGATAATGTCAAATTCCATCGTATTATCAAAGTAAAGTTTCCTTCTTTTTTTGATTTCCTTGATTTTTTTTTTATTTTTAGAAAAAATTGTGGGAAACCACCCAATACTTTTGTTAGTTTTTGGGGAACCACCTAATAAAAAACTTTTTTTGGGGAACCACCAAATAAGTTTATTTCTTTGTGGTAGAACCACCTTCTGATGAGTAACGCTCTAACCTTACTGGATTTGTCCTACATGGATAGCCGGAATGTTGACTCATTAAAAAAAGTTAAAACAAAAACCCACATAAATGCCGAGT
>JBBYHQ010000001.1:23661417-23695457 GCA_038382645.1 Spergularia azorica
GCCCGAAAATTCGGCCTTGTGGCCCTTGTTCTGGAGGACAAGTTACAAAATCAGAAATCTTGCTTTAATTACCACAAGTCCACAACAAATGTAACCAGTAAATCCATAGTAGTCCACCATTCGTACAGAAAAGCCCCAACTCAATGTAAGTTGTTTGAATTGTACTCTGTACTAGTAAGGGCACACAATCTCACGCAAAAATAAGGGTAAACAATGTACCATCTGCTCGTTTCTCCTTCATCGGTCCCGTCCTTTTATCTGAATGTCTCTTTTTCTCACTTTTACTTTAAGATCATAATCCCAAATTTGAACTTGAGATGAACAATGTAATGCTTGTGTGAAAGACATGGATCGACTTGGGTGGTTCCGGCAATGTGAAATCGTATGTGGATGTCAGCAATGTCCAAGACTCTTTCATCACCCAGTTTTCAATTTCGCGGCCTCGGGAAAATGTACGCGGGCATGGCACCTATGCAGAGTTTCCCATTCATCTTCGGACTTATCCAACTCATATCTTATGTCCTCACAGTATAATCATATTGTGCCATCGGGTGGTACTCATTTTCTGTGATTACCACCCGCGGTAAATTTGTACTTCTACTTATTATTTTATTTCACTCAACAAGTTCAATATTAATATTAGGAAAATTTGGGAGACCGCACCTTATAAAATCAGTTTTTTGCGAGACCGCACCTTTTATGTTTAATTTTGCGAAACTGCACATTTTAAGTCTATTTCTTTCGAAACTGCACCTTTTCTCATTTTCGTCCAATTTTGACTACTATCCGGCATTGACCCGACCTTACTCTTCTCCTTCAATTTCCCTCCAATTTTTCCCCATCCCCCCCCTCCCCAAAAAACCCCTAAATTTTTAGGTCAAGTCAACTTCGGAGAGTGGTCAAAAGTGGTCGGAAATGAGAAAATGTGCAGCTTCGCAAAAAAATAAACTTAAAAGGTGCAGTTTTGCAAAATTAAACATAAAAGGTGCGGTCTCGCAAAAAAAATCTAATACTATATATTAAAACCTGAAACCAAGTCTTTCCTAAAACGACATTTGGCATACATTAATTGGATAGAACATAAAAATAGCATTAAATACAATTATCGGTTAGAATATGATAATAAATTATAGTATTGTATTAGCTAATTAATGAAAAATAATCATTATGGTAATTTACTATGACAAAGATAAGTCAACATTTTATTTATAAAACGAGTATAAACAATATAAATATATAGCCCGAACGTGGCGCGGGCATGCAAACTAGTTGTTTTATAAAGTGCGGTCTCGCAAATTTTCCTTAAGTTAAACTACACCCAAGTTAATTCAACTACCAATTTTAAAGGCCAAACACATATATATGAAGTATAAAGTTGGCAAACCTTGATAAACCTATTTTTAATTACTCCAAATGCTAAGAACCTGAGTATGGCTCCTTGGTTGATCCGATACCCATTGGCCACCTGTTATAACAACATTCCAGGTATAAAATTAAAATAATTATAAAAAAAAAAAGAATATTTATCTAATTAAGATCGTAGATGAACTTATAACAAGAGAATTAAGCGATTAAGATCGTAGAAGAACTTACAACAAGAGAATTAAGCAATTAAGATCGTATATGAACTTACACCAAAAGAATAAACCAATTTCCGCTCCAAAGATGTATTATCATTGAAGAAGTCTCG
The DNA here is from genome assembly GCA_038382645.1 of Spergularia azorica. NCBI lineage: Eukaryota > Viridiplantae > Streptophyta > Magnoliopsida > Caryophyllales > Caryophyllaceae > Spergularia > Spergularia azorica. The sequence goes on from JBBYHQ010000001.1 coordinate 23,663,108, forward strand.
ACTATCGAATAAGGTGCCCATAGCATCCGCCATCCCACTCAAAATCTCTTTATTCACATAAATGGGGTCTGCACCTACAAAACATAGAGTATAGAAACTCAATACGAGATAAGAGGGAAGAGGTCTTTTAAGAACATGATAAAATCAAATACCTCTATAGGTGGTTAAAATGGTACAAAAAAAAATCGCAAACTCATCATGATTAGCCTCCACTACCCTATATTGAGAAACAACGCAGTTAATGACATGTAGAACAACGTGTGACACCTTGAAATCACCTGAAATTTAAACATGTTTCTTACTTAATATTATCATACTCCATCCGATTTAAAGAGATTTTGCTCTTTCTTTTTACAATTTTAAGTTGTCATATTAGGACTACTTCGAGACTAAATGGATCCATTTGTCATAAAATCAAATGGAGTTGGTAGACTGCATTGAAGAATAAAATATGTACTAATTTTTACATGTTATTTTTATACTCATTAATTGTGTTCGTTCCTCTACCTCTAAGAAATCATGTTTGGTAACGGATGATGTCCTCATGTTCATCCTCTGGCTCCTGAATGCAATCACTAAAAGACATCAACCCCATCTCGTTTAAAAAGTTTTGAATCGCCTATATACGGTTCAAATCCAAGCTAAGTTTCTTGCCGCGTTTAAAATCATCTATTTCACCGAATGATCTACATGTTATACAAAACCTTTTGATCGTGTCGTCTTGTCCATCACCAGATTCCACATATCTCAGCAACCAAGTCTTCAACGTCCGGATTGTAAGCACCGCAGTCAGCTGAGAAATCGCCCTGACAAAAATCAATTGCTATACTAATGTTATTTTACGGTTACTTTTTTTTTTTTCTCTTCTACGATTCTAACCTTTACCCATTTACATCAATAAAGGTATTGTGATACGCATTAAATCACACCTAGAATAGGCAAATGAGTAATCACACTATAGCAACAAACCGTAAATCACAATTAATTCTTATGACACAATAGTGTGAAATTTAATGTGTTAATACTCTTCGACAAGTTTTAAGACTTTTGTGAAAAATGACTTAAAAAATAACAAAAAAAAAGTATCCGTAAGTGATTGGAAGACATTAAACTAACCGACATTTAATTAATTATCATTTTTTTTGTTGAGATTAAGTAATTAATAAAAAGAAGGGTTATAATTTTGCCAAGGCAAATTAGCATCTTCCAAGGCAAATATGTTCATTACATGGGTCAGGTTCAATAAATCTGCCTTGGCGGTAGTAATTATTGCCTTGGCAAAATAAAAAAAGAATATGAAAAGTGTCCCGTGTTAATTAATTATTATGATTTATATATTTATTTTCAGATTAACTAATTAAAATATAAGAATAGTCAATTATGGTGAAGTGTCCGGTACAACGCACGAGCTTTTCACATAGTATCATATCGAAAGCGTATAATACATAGAAAAACTAACACTCGGTTCAGTTATGTATGAATGAAAAAGGCAGCGAATAAACAAATACGGGTCCACGAAATAAAGTACCCCGGAGTAAGTTCATATAACTAACATCTAATAATATTATCGATATTTCAACACCTCATATATATATATATAGGGTCCGGTTCTCATGAGAACACTCCTTCCCATGAGAACCATGAGAACCCTTATGTACCGTCGGATCGTAGATAAGATACAAGAAATCAACCGCTCAAAATATTACTAGCCCCTCCCGACCCTTTAACAAAAAAAAAAAAAAATTACAAAAAAGCGAAGAAAACAGGCCGAAGAACTCTGGTCCTCTTCTTCCCCAATTTCTACCCCGATTCAGCACGCAGATCATCGAAAAATCCTCAATTCATCACGCTCTTGAAGAGTACGACATAGAACAAAAGGTACATTTCTCATTCTCTGTTTGTTCAATTATTTGTTTCTGATTTCGATTTTTCCTCTTTTTGCGAAAGTAATTTTCCGATTCGATTGATCTTTTTTTTTTTTTTTTTTTTGTAATTGAAGAGTTTTTTAGGTAAATTTCGCATAATTGGGATCTTATAGTTGTTTGTTTTGATATTTTGAAGTATTCAATTTTTCGCTGTGCATATGATTTAGAAGTTAGGGTTTGAAGAATTGAATAATGAATTAATGGCCATAGAATGATCCTCCTAAACTAATCAAGGGATAAGGTCATGACTTTCAATATTTTTTTTAGGTGTTAGAGAATGCACTTTTGATCGTCTCAGATTGCACCTTTGATTGCTCTGGAATGCAACTTTTGGTTGTTGTAAATTGTACCTTGGATCGTCGTAAAATGCACTTTTGTTTGCCTTGGAATGAACTTTTAATTGTTGTGGGATGCACCTTTTATCGTCTTGGAATGTACCTTTGGTCGTCTTAGAATGTACCTTTGGTCGTCATAGAATGCACTTTTGATTGTCATGAAATGCACTTTTGATCTTCTTAGAATGCACCTTTGATTGCTGTAGAGTGCACTTTTGATTTGCTGTAGGATGGACCTTTGATCATTGTAAAATGCACCTTTGATCGTCCTAGAATGCGCCTTTGGTTGTCGTAAAATGCGCCTTTTGGTTGTCGCAAAATGCACCTTTGGTTGTCTTAGAATGCACTTTTAATTGTTGTAGAATGCACCTTTGATTGTTGTAGAATGCACTTTTGATTTGTTTTAGAATGTACCTTAGATCATTGTAAAATACGCGGTTCTTTACAGCCTACTTGTGGAGTTGTGGGTTCTATTGGCTTGCAATATTCAGAATATGATGTTATTTGCATAATCAGGTATAGCTGACTTTGATTGATTCTAATGTTGTCATCAGCCATATGACTTAGCTGCTTATGTCTATTCATTTGTCGTGGTTTTATTTGCTCATTGTTGGGCATGATCATAAAATGTAACCTTTATTGTACAAATAAGATCTGAAGATTAATAGAGTGATCTACTACTTGCAGAGCTCTTGATGTGCACACTTTCCAGTGAGTTGAGTTTCAAAAGATATGTGGGAAGTTTTTTAAGTGGCCTCCCGAGAAGACAGGTTCTTACTAATCTTGATGCTATGCTAATAGTCTTGGTGTTTACTTTGGTGACTTGTATCATTCATCTGCCGTAGGCCGTAGCTATGTGTTGAGGAAACAGAAAATTGGCTAAGAATGCATGTATACGAGGACGAAGAAATCGAGCCTGTTTATGGTGTATAATAAATAAATAGCTAGTACCTTCTTAGGAATATGTCTGTATGCTATTGTTTCATTCAAGACTAACTAATGTAGTTTTCTACTTCAAATTAGCTTGTGGAAATTGGAATGTGAAGGCCCATAAGGGCCAGAACGACTTTAATCTTCGACTTCAAATTAACTTGTGGAAATTGGAATGTGCCTGGTAAACATTACAAGGTTGTTTACAGCCTACTTTGTGGGTTCCTTAGGCTTGCAAATTTTTAAAGTGATGTTATTGATGCTATCATGCTATGCCTGTCCGTTTATTTATCTGGTAGGTGTTGGTAAGGGGCTCCGACATATCGTCAAAAAATCTTATAGCTTTTGTTTTCGATTTTAGAGGCATTTCTGTTAGGTTGCATGCGATAAGCACGATGATATGTGTTTAGTATGCTGCCGTTTTTAGTAAACCGAACTGGTGGACTTGCTCACTTTTTCAAGAAATTTTATTGAGGTGCTTATGTAGACTGTGGCTGGGCATCTTGTTTCTCTTTTTACTGATCTTGTGCACTCGGCATCCTAATATGCCACATTGCCACCTCTAAAACTGTTGGTTTTTGTTGTAATTAGTTTCACCTATAATATGTCGAAATTCTGCTAGTTTAGAACGCAGTATTTCCATGTTTATACAAAGTGCACTAGTATTGTTAGATGTTACACTTGATGTGCTTAAGAGGGGATCGACCAAATGAATTTAGATGTTATCATGTGCTATGGATTTAATGAAATTCTAGCTCAATTGGTATCATTTATGCAAATATGCATAAATGTAGTAGGTTCAATTCCTACTTGAGCTCTCTAAACATTGATTGTGGCTTCTGGATATGGTCTATCCCCACTAAAGAGAACTTTGCCCACTTGGTAGGTTCAATGCAATTAGAAGCACAATCAGAACTTGATTGAAATTAATCAGAATTCCCCACACTTGTTGTAGCTGACGTGGGAGTTGAACCCACACCTTGTGTATTACACGATGCTCTTCCAATTGAGCTAGCCAACTAAATGCACACACACAAGGAAACAAATACACAGAAAAACAGATGCACATACACAGAAAAACAAATGCACATATACACACGTCATTGTAAAAGCAAGGGGGTTGTTTAAGAAAGCTACTGACAGTGACAACAATAGCAATTAGCAAGTTGCAGAGCATTTTAGCATCAACATCAGACCTCAGCAAGAGCAAGCTTCTTAGCTTAACTAAATTACGACTTGACAACATTAATAACAGTGCGAATAACAGGGATAATACATTGTATCAGAACTGCATTAATTAATAAAGTCATTACACCCAGGATTAGTACATAAGCATCACTGGTCTTGAAAAATGACATAAATGGTTCATTTGAACAAGACAGAAAGAGAGCGTAGAAGACTAGAAGGACACCTTAAGAAGATTAACTAATGCTGGTTTGCCCACAATTTCCTTGAAAACATGTACCCTGAATAAAGAACAACATTTACTCAGAGCCTAATCAAATGTAAATTTCTTATCTAAGCAGTCGCAATACCCATTGGCGTAAGCTAAAAGCTTCTTAAAAACTCAACTCTGTCCTCGAAATTGGGCTCGGAACAACCATCATATCACATGAAAATCACACAGCAAACAAAAAAGAGAGAAGGCAGACCACTAGTGTCACTGAAAGGAAGTTGAATGCGGTTTGTGGGATTTCCATCAGTGGGCGTGAACTGAATTCCTTGATAGTCGACAATCAAAAGAATGCAACTATACGGAAGAATTCGCGCCGAAATTTATCTACTAGCATGAATCTTAGTACTCATTTGAAATAGGACACAAATAGAAAAATCCTGCCAAAATAATTACTTCTAAGATCAAACAATTCACTTTGAACAAGAAAGTTTCATATTGAAAGCAAACAAATCAACAACAAAACTCCAGAATAACAACATTCACTTCGAAATTAAGAAAAACAAGATAAACTCAAACACAAGAACAATCAAATATGGCGGAATAATCAAAATCGCGGTTACACGAACAAGTTAACCTAAAAATTTGGGGGAAAAACTCGTAACGATAAAAAAAAAATCAACGAGAAAATGAAAATCGAAACACAAAACTGAATTTAGCCAACACAACAACAATATCGACAGATTAAATCATGAAAAAAAAAATTGAATTTGGAAGAATAACGAGAGAAATCGAAATCGAAATCGAAATTGAAATTTTTAACTTGGATTAAAATCACGATAAGATGGCGGTGGAGAGTCTGAGACATTTCAAAAACCTCCAATAAAATCTGTCAAACGATGAGTTACAATTTTGAGAAGAACAAAACTAGAAAATTTGAAGATTTTACAAGAAGATATGGCGGAATGGAAGTGACCGGGATGGGAGGAGAGAGAAAGTCAGTGAGAGGTTTAATTTCTGTTTTGATGCATAGGGAGAGCACGTTGTTTGACGTGGAAGATCAATAAAACGCGTTTTATTAATAAGAGTTCTCATAGTTCTCATTGAAAGGACTATTCTCATATGAACTGAATCATTCCTATATATATATATATACTCCCTTCATAAACAAATATATGACGTTTTTGGATTACGAAGTGAGCCTTTGATTTGCGATTTTAAAGAAAAATACATATCGAAAAATTATGAAACATATATCATTGGATTCGTCTCTAAAAATCCTTTCACGCAAGTATAAATTTAATGAGAGATATTGATGGATATAGAAGACGTCTCGAAATGTGAGAAAGTCATATATAAGTTTATGGAGGGAGTAAATCGATTATAAACTATAGAACTAATACTACAATAATCAATAACACCGTGAGTTCTGGGGCACAAAAATTAGTAATTCCTTGAACTCTTCCTAATTACATACTTCACATTCAAGCTTGCCTGCCAGTTAGCGCCCGATAGAAATCATGGGTGCACAAGGAAGAACCCTCGATCCCGAATTCATGTACGAATTCGTCTTTTTTTCTTTTTTTTGGTACAAAGACGAGAATGCAAGAATTAGCTACTGTCTATTACATCCTCAAATGGAGGCAAAATAATAAGTTCATCATCAAAGAAACTCCTTAAACCCGCAATGTCTATGATGTCGACTTCCACTTGCTCAAGGTCGTCAATAGTCTGCAAATATGTCGGAGGAAGAATCGCTCTCGCTTCCCTCGCCATATGATCCGCCACCATATTGTGCCTTTTGTTCACAGCCTTGACACTCGCACGAAGTTCCATCCGGAGCTCTCTGCATTTCAGATAGACATTAGATAACCTGTCCATGGGTTGGTCAATGTTCCCAATCCCATGGACTACCAGCTCACAATCGCAAAAGAGAGAAAAATCATATCTATTATGGCCTTTCATCCAATTCAAACCCATAAGGACCGCGAGACCTTCGGCTGTCGTTGCATCCGCCGCCCAAGTATGGGCAACCAACCCCATACACCATCTACCATTACAATCTAGGACACAAATTGCTAACCCCGCCGAATTGTTCCCTTCAACAAAGGACGCATCAGTAAAGACCATAGGCTTGGACCAAGGAGGAGAAGGAAGGCTATTTTTAAGGAGGGTAGTAGTGGGCTGTTGAAGAACAACGGGGAGGTGAGAGAATTTTTGGGCTAGAGATTTAGCTAGTGGAATAACTGTATTTTCAGAAATATTCTTTCTCTCAAATATCCAAGTATTCCTCCTCTTCCAGAGGAGCCAACAAGCAGAACTAAAGGTGGCCGGCCAGAGTCGAGTTCAGGGTTAAACTTTGACTCAAATTAAACGACAACCAGTCACCCTCATCCAACTGAAACCAGCAAGGCTTCATGTTCAAGGGTTCCCAAATTTCACGAGCTCTAGGACAATCTCTCATAATGTGCAGTGGTTTCACTGAGATGCGGACAAAAAGGGCAAGAAGAAGGAACAGGTATATGCCTCTGAGCTAAGCTAGCCCTGGTGGGCAATTTGTTCCACTTCACAAGCCACATGAAAAATTTAACTCGAGGTGAACAATTCAAGCTCCACAACTTATCTGAACTATTGTCAGCACGACTAGGATTGTTAGCTTCCCACAAGGTTTTATAAATCAAAGTTGTGTTAAAAAAGTTTCCCATGGCAAGGTTAGTACACACAAGATCAATGCCAGAACCCGGCACAAACGTGCCCAAAATGACATTTTTCACATCTACGTCAAAAAATAAGTCCAAATCTACAATGTTAGTATCAAGTTTAAAGTCCTTAACAGAGATATCATACAAATCAGGCACCAACGGACCAATAAATCTATGACGCAATGGACCGAGACCACACCAATTATCAATCCAAAAACTTATAGATTCGCCCTTGCCAATAGCCCAACCAGCACTGGCCATAAATTGATCCCACCCTTTCGCAAGGCTCTGCCAAATGTAAGAACCTTTCTTAAAGGCCAGCGGCTCCTCACGACCTCTAATATATTTATGATAGAAGAGGTCTGCAGCCAGGTTCTTTTTGGAATTTAGACTCCAGCAAAACTTAGTCATAAGCACCGAGTTCATCAACCTAGTCGATCTAATTCCTAGGCCACCCATGTTAGTAGGTGCTGTCACATTATTCCAAGAACTTTGCTTGAATTTCGTCATCGCAATGTTTAAGAATTAGACGTTCTTTTATATATTTGATTTCAATTTAATTAATCTGTTGTTGATTTTGGTGCAGTAAGAAGTCGGCGGAAATAATTCACAATAAAGCACTCGATAAAGCGGCCAAGGCAAAAGGATCAATGTATGCGCCAAAGAAAGACATTCCTAACAAGTTCCAAAAGTATCGAATGATGGATCGTGGTGATTACGCTACTTACGTCCGCAAGTGCAGAGAAAGCGATGTATGTATTTAACTATATATGTGCTACGTACCTCTTATGAATCTATAATTAACCTCTTTCAATTGCATGCTTAATTAGCAGCTTGCTTGACTTTAATAAATTATTGTTATTAGGGTTATGGATGTAAGTGGCTGCTCTGGTCGTCTTCCTGGAGGAATTTCCGAGTGTCCGAAAATAGTTGGGTAGCATTGTTCGCTGCTGAGTTTGCTATTAATGAATACAATTGGGCAAAGGATACTCATCTAAAGTTCATGGGGCTGGTTAGGGCAAACGTGCAGGGTGTTGGGGGTGCTATGTATTATCTTACCCTACAAGCTAATGACTGCGATGGCACTATAAGGAACTTTCGAGCTAAGGTTTGGCTACATGTTAGTGGATTGCCCACCTTACAAGAATTTAAGAAAGAGCCGAGAAAGAAGCAGTCTACAATCAAGCGCCCTTTCAACATCTTGGTGTATGTATATGTGCCTCCTTTTGCTTGTCAGCTATACTCGATCTCTTGGAATATAATGCAGCTTTCGATCAATTTTAACTTCTTGGTTGTTAATTATTGTAGGGATGAATTGAGGAAATCGCCAAAGCTTGCACGCACAAAGTATAAAAGAGTTAGTTTTCTCGCTGTCTATTTATTTCGTGTTTATGTCTCCCTACCAAGATTTTATTGTTTATACAATCTTTGACGTGTATATATGCGGTAATCTGTTCCAGGTTATGAAAATTGCTTCACTTAAATGGAGGAGAATGTCTGCTCAAGTAAGTTTAGTTTATTCTTTTCATTTGAGTTGTATCTCTTCTAGAAAATGATTTATCGATCACTTCTTACATGTGTCTTCAGAAAGAAGTCTTCTTCAGTAGAGGTTATTAGCCCATGAGAGAAAGCAAGAGTGTATCATTCGATCAAGTGTATACAACCTATAGCTAGTAAATCTAAGACTACTTGAGTATGTGTGACTCTAGCCAATTCCCTTGGGTCAAATTAAAGCTTATCAGAGCTGGCTCGCGTGCACATTTAAGCAATTGTGTTATTAGGTTTTACATCACGATCAGCCAAAGGCTTATTAGTTCCGATCATTAGGCCATCACTTCGAATAATGTCTGATATATATGGCTGCCATTATCGTTTGCTAATTAAACGACCTTAATTCATCTGCAGGACAAAGAAGTATACAGAAAGAAATGTGCTGATTCTGATCCACTGGAAATGGGAACTCAGGTGCTTTTTATATAATTGTTATAATGATCGATAATACATATTTGGTCTCTTTTTGATTGTCCTGAATATGTTTTCCTGCTATTTTTCGATCTCTTCATCCTCAATATCTTAAATTTTTTTTTAAGAAGTGTTAACTAGTAGTGAATTGAATAATGATCGAGGTAGATACTACGGATTATATAACTTTGTTAATTTAGAATAATCGTATTAAGAATTTTGTTAAATAATTCTATTTTTCTCACCCGAATTAACCTTTTAAAGTCTTACTCTATGATGTCCCGGTCGAGCAAAGGTTTAACTCCCTCTACTTTGGAAGTGTAAGACTTCAGTACAATTAAGTGATTGTGTATGTTGATAACTAGTAGGTTTTCTTATCATTAGCCCATCTAATTGTAATAATGTCTGATTCTGAACGAGCTTTCTCATATATATGCAGGACAACGAAGTAGACGAAAATAAAGATGCTGATTCTCATCCAAACATAATTCTATATCACGTGAGTATCGTATAATTGTTATAAGTGATAATATACCCCGTCTTTTATCTGATCGATTGTCATGAATATGGCACACTCAAAGGCGAAGTTAGAGCATTATTGTTCCCTTCTCCCGAACCTCAATTTATTTGCTTCAAATATCTTTGTCTACAAGCTACAGTCACTATATTAAGTGAATACCGACTTATATCTCTTTCCGTGATTTTCTTAATTTGTCATTTTTCTTGTCTTCTGCAGACGTGATAAATAAATCGATCTACGGTCTGGTTGGCTAATCTTTCACGGTTCTGTGGCGGATGACTTGTTCCTGAAGCTTCAAGAGTGTTCGCTTAATGTGTGTTTTGGCGTGTCCCTGCGGACTAAATATGTGTATATTGGCTCGAACTTAGGGACAGAAGATGTGTATATTGGCTTATACAATGTGTTAGGTGCGTTGTGAAAAGAGGAGGTTTCGAGTGTACTCCTCATGGAAACTTATTATGTAAGGCATGTTAGCCCAACATGTTATATTTACCATCTCCAACTTTACTCTAGATCCTCGACCTAGCTCCTTATTAAACTTACCCTGCTTCAATAAGCCAGGGTTCGAGCTGGACCATTGTCGCTTTTGCTAGGTGTTAATTACCAGTAAAGATGATTATATACACTCCCTCCATTCAAGTTTACTCTTCCTAACACTATTCGGCACGAACTTTAAGGTGCGGTTTTCTCTACGTAAAATTCCAAAATTTTGAGACAAACAAGATTAAATGTCAATAGTGATTTTCACAAAATTTTAGAATTTTACGTAATCTCAAACATAGTTAGAATCGCACCTTAAAATGCGTGCCGAAAAGTGATAGGAAGAGTGGAGTTGAATGGAGGGAGTATTAATCTAGTATACGCCGTATGTTATATATACTTATCTCCGTTTTCATTAGAATTTAACATTAGGATTGAATTAGTGAGAGAAATTCAAATCCAATGTCAACTTCACAAAAAGTTAGACGGGTACATTGTTTAGTTAAATCCCTAGAATGTTAGTACGGAATATCTTACTACCTAGTAAGAAATAATTGATAGTGCGAAAATGTAAGGGCGGCACTAATTCCACGAGTTAACTATACCAACAATGGGGTCTAATGTTTTAGGTTATTTCTTTTTTTAATATCATTGAAGATGCTCTCTGGTTTGTGGGGGTTACAAAAAAGCTCATATATATACACCCGAGGGTACGACATAAGAATTGCCGTAAGATGTGCTCTATTCAGATCAGTTCTTCTCGCAGGCAGTTAACAAAAACAATTATGGACGAAGACGACCTGTAATCTTCAAGTTTTTTCATTTTCAATTTTTTCTTATTGTCAATTCTTCCTCGGTAATCTTCAAGTTTCTTCATTTTCAATTTCTAATAATTATAATTACGACATGTATGTTTGTTTTAATTAGAATTACTTTAGCCGCGCGGCGACGCAACAACACACTGTTTACAAAGGACGATGAATGCTGGTAGTATCTTCATCTTCACGTTTTTCTTATTGTCAATTATTCGATTGATCTTCCTGTTTTTATTCAATTCAATTGTTGATCAATACTATTTCTCCTTGGCATCGCTCAGGATCAACAAATTCGACTCCAAAATCAGGTATAATTGAATTCTAAGTTTGTCGATTCATTATTGCGACATGTTAATTAGTATATATTTTACGGAGTATTATTTATCTCTATGTTGGTGCTGAAATTCTGCAGTAGAAAGCGGTCCGAATTAGCTTTCGTTCAATCATTTAATCGAACGAAGGATTTCAATGATTTCACCCATTACGCTCGCAAGTGCGTACAGAGCAAGGTAAATACGTATGTGATAATTGGGAGTTAAGTATCAAATTGGTCCCCGAACTTTGCCTTGAGAGTGAAATTGGGTACCCGTAACTTTTTTTGTAAAAAATGGGGACTCACCCCAATTTTCCATCCAATTGTTAACGTCAGTTAACTCCTTTCCCTCTTTCTTCTCTTTCATATCATCTTCCCCAAATCTTAAAAACTTAACCCAGAAATTACCCAAAAAAATTCATATCCTTTTCCCAAAAAATTCAACAATCCATAAATTATCCAAATCCTAGCAATGAAACCCATAATTCACCCAAATTCTAAACATATAATCCAAAAAATATCGACAAATATAGATCGAATTACAACAAACCCATCTTTTTTAAAATTAATTCTAAAACAAAACCCAGAAAATCAATTACTTCCGCTGCCACATTAAAGTTTGCGACGACGCCGTAGCGGTGTCGGAATCATAGGCGTGCTGGAGAAAGAGGATGTAGAGACGCTGGCATCGTCCCGTCGTCAACAAAATCTTCTACTTCGATTTCTGGGTTTGAATTGATCATCTACACGGGCCAACCCTCTTTTATTCCACACTATATAAAAGGGTGGAATAAATCGTGATGATTTCTGGGTTTGAATTGATGCGATCGAGTTTTCCGGGCTTGGGCTTGGGCTCGGTGGTTGTGGAGAGGAATCGGGAGGAGAGAGCGACAGAGGTGGCGGTGGAGGTGGTGGTGAGAGGAGGCGGTTGATTAGGGATTTTTGCGGGAATTTGGTTAAAATGTGACGCATTTTGTGGTTTTGATTTGCAATTGATTTAATTGATTGATTATTTGGAAGATTTCAGATTTTGTTTTGAGAATTTGGTGTTTTTTTTAGTTGAGTGAAGTTGAAGCTGGGTTTTGTTTAGGGTTTTTGCTGTGAAAGGCCTTATGTATAGAAGTGTTGAAGGGATGAAAATGGAGGAGATACAAAAAAATCTTGTGTAGAGAAGTTTTGAAGGGATGAAGGTGGAAGAAAGAGGAGATCGAGAAGGGAGAGAAAGAGCCATAGAGGAGGGCTACCGGGGTTAACAATTGGATGGAAAATTGGGGTGAGTCCCCATTTTTTACAACAAAAGTTACGGGTCCCCAATTTCACCCTCAAGGCAAAGTTCGGGAACCAATTTGATACTTAACTCGATAATTGGTAAACCTAGCTACTTTTGTACAGAGACGTGGTGAGGTTTTAAGGTTATAGCGTGAATTTACAACGCGTGTAATTTTAAATGCATGCTCACCACGCAAATTTTCAGAACAAGCTAAAAATCACTGAAATTCCTTGTCATTTTCTCAGTTATTTGTTGACGTGCCTATAATATTACTCCTTATTATTGTTATTAGGGTTATGATATAAGTGGCTGCTCCGTTCGTGTTCCTGGAGGGATTTCCGAGGTTAAGAAACCTGGGAAGACTGGAGATGAATTTGCTAAATTTGCTGTTAGAGAATACAATTGGGATAAGGTTGCTTTCTTTCCCAAATTTTATAACTTGATTCAATAATTCTCGACTTGTTTGTCGTACTTCATTGTTTTAATGAATTAGCTACTAATTGATTGATCTCATCATAAGTTGTAATTATTGTTTTTCATGGATTAATATTCGCAGAAACGAAAGTTAAAGTTCTTAGAGGTGGTGAGGGCAAATGTTCAAGGAGTTGGAGGTATGATGACATACCTTACTCTCAAAGCTATCGACGATAGAGATGGCATAGCAAAAAACTTCCGAGCTAAGGTTTGGTTACATGTTGATGGAAAGTCAACCTTAGAAGAATTTATGAAAGAACCCAAAATCAGGCCAACAATTAAGCGTGTTAGCCGTCCTTTCAATATCTTCGTGTATGCACTCGCCCCTCGGAGCTCGAAATTACATTTAGTTTATATGTGTATCATCAGACAACTACTAACTTTGATTCTTATGATCTACAATTTGGTGTGCGGTTGTTATAGGGATGAATTGAGGAAATCGCCAGAGCTTGAACGCGCAAAGTGTAAAAGAGTTAGTTTTCTACATGTCTATTACTGTTATGTACGTATGTCCTCCTACGATTATATGTTTATGCAATCGTTTATTTGACGTCAATGCATGACAATCTGCACTAGGTCGTGAAAATTGCTTCAGCTAAATGGAGGAGCATATGTGCTGAAGTAAGTCTTGTCATTTTAGTTGCATTATTATCCTACATACTATATGAAGAATATAAGTTATATTTTACTTCCTTTCAAAATGTCCGATATTGTTGCCGTTTTCATTTGAAATTTCAAACTAATGCAGGACAAAAGTGTGTACGAAAAGCAATACGTTGATGCTGTTGCACTAGGAATGGAAACTGATGATCAGGTACTTATTATTATAGAATTGAAATAATGATTGTAGATTTTGTTTATTTCTAATTATGCAAAGTTAGATAGCATTGTTACTGGTTTTGATATGATTTTTATCTGAAGATCGATGATTTTAAGTTGTAGTCGCCTTGAAAAGGTAGAAGCTTGAGATTGAGGGGTGGAAATGCTCAACATTGGAAGCTCATTCATATATTTTGTACTGGTGGCATGATAATTTTGATGGGAATTTTGTTATTTTGGGGTTTTAATTTCTTTCGATGATATGGTTTCCCTGATTGTCATTGTTATTTTTGTCTTCTGCAGAGTGATGATGAGTCGACGGTGTGAAGGTTGGCTAATCTTTCATTATCATGTGGCGGACGACACATTTCTGAGGCTTTCAGTGTTGGCCTAGTTAAGTCTGTTTAACGCCTGCATGGGCACTAGATATGTGTAAATTGGCTTTATAAATTAAGTACTTCAATTTGTTAGGTTGCGGACTAGATATGTGAATATTGACAGTTTGGGTTCAAGTTTTGGCCCCTGTCGCCTCTACTCGGTGTTAATAACTTTCGGGAAAGAATATTCTAGTATGTATTTTTCCCTAAATCGATGTTTGTTTTGGTGTGACAATATGATCATTCCACAGAGGGACCTTAGCAGCCGGAGTGGCAGTTTGATCTTTGATCATGCTAATTTCTAAATAATTAGATCCTTAGTTGTATACAAAATAAATTAAGAACAAATACCTTAACTTTAACTACGGATAACGTATTGTACACGTTAACGCGAATTTTGCACTTAGACAAAATAAGGAAACAAAGTAATCTAATACTATATATTAAAACCTGAAACAAGTCTTTTCTAAGAGGACACTTGACAGACATTAATTGGATAGAACATAAAAATAGCATTAAATACAATTATCGGTTAGGATATGGTAATAAATAATCATACATTAATTGGATTGAACATAAAAATAGCATTAAATACAATTATCGGTTAGCATATGCTAATATATTATTATAGAGTAGTATAATATTAGCTACTTTATGGAAAATAATCATTATGGTAATTTATTAGAACAAAGATAAGATAATATTTTTTTTTTATAAAACTGGTATGAACAATATAAATATATAGCCCAGGCGTGACACGGGCATGCAAACTAGTTTAATACTATATATTAAAACCTGAAACCAAGTATTTCCTAGGGTGACACTTGGCATACATTAATTGGATAGAACATAAAAATAGCATTAAATACAATTATCGGTTAGGATATGGTAATAAATTATCATACATTAATTGGATAGAACATAAAAATAGCATTAACTATAAATACAATTATCGGTTAGGATATGGTAATAAATTATCATAGAGTATTATTAGCTTATTTATGGAAAATAATCGTTATGCTAATTTATTAGAACAAAGATAAGGCAACATTTTTTTTTATAAAACGAGTATAAATAATAGAAATATATAGCTCGGGCGTGGCACGGGCATGCAAACTAGTTTTTATTAATATCAGAATAGTTGTGTGTACAATCTCAATCTCTAATGTAATCCTCTGAATTTTACTACGCAGTAGGGGGTGCGCCTTACGATACACTACAGTGGTAACGTACGTGCTGCAGGGGGTGCGAGCGTTGTCCGCGTGCGTTGCTGTTGTTCTTGAGAGGGTCGCAGGGGACTTGAATCTCTCCTTGAATTTGTTGTTTGAACTGATATTCCTTGACTTGCAGGCGGCACAGATGTGCTTTTTGACTGCGTGTTGATTAGCAGGCGGCACGGATGTGCTTGTTGACTGCGAGTTGATTAGCAGGCGGGACGGATGTGCTTGTTGACTGCGTGTGGATTTGCAGGCGGCACGGATGTGCTTGTTGACTGCGTATGGCTGGGAGTTTGTAGTGAATTCCTCTAGGGTTTTCTTCTCTCTGATTTTTCCTACCTCAAAATGAATGAGGGAGACTCTATTTATATAGAGTCAAAACCCTAATCTCCGGTGCTTGTAGTCACGGGCCTTTCTTTTAGGCTTTATGTGGACTTGGCCCAATTGCCTGTTTTATCTAGACCAGATCCATCTAACCCAAATTAGTAATTAGATCGATCCATATATCATTTTAACTGAGCAAATTAATTAAATTGGAATAAAATTTGATATTAATCCAAAATTATTAATTTATTAAATTTACGGCACATTAACAAATTTTCAGTGCCTACAGTACAACAATAAGCTGTTACACATGAGTTCATTAACAAGAACTTGCTTCTACAATAAGTCATAACTCATACCTAGAAATCTGTTCCAAATCCTACAATAAGTTTGCCATACACGAGAAATAACAGCAGCTACCAATGGGCACTTGAATCATGTCGGTTAGCATGCGAGGCTTTGCTACAATACAACCTTGTTACTCCTCCACCTCCTACTCCTTAGTCACTATGGTCCTCTGATCTAATCCAAATTCAGCAAGAAAATTCTCAACTTATCTTACACGAGCTTCATACAGAATAACCCTCTTTTCCCGTTCTTTGTCGCTAATAGAAGCGTATACCCTACATCTCTCACAAAAGCTAAGGAAGATGTCGGTCGAGTCCTGCTGACGTATTTCGCCCAACAACGCCATGTTTGAGGTTAAAATGGTAAACAACGGTGTGAGGAGAAACTCGAAGTACCCGGCATATTGCGCTTTGTCCTGACAAAAAACCAAATGGCGCAAATTCTTATTGTAACAAAGATTTTGGTGCACTACTTAAAGTTCGATTTTGATAGATGATGCTTGGGAAAAATAATAAAGGTTTGATAAGTAGATTCACAAACAAAGGGTGGTTTGTAATAGATAGACATGCATATCAAAGCCTTTAACCAGACAACCAAAGAGATTTTCCTCTTTTTTTTTTTACAATTTTAAGTTGTCATGTTAGAACTACTTGCAGACTAAATGGATCCATTTGTCGTAAAATCAAATGGAGTTGGTAGACTGAATTGAAGAATAAAATATGTACTAATTTTTACATGTTATTTTTATACCCGTTAATTGTGTTCCTTCCATTACCTCTAAGATATCATGTTTTGTAACGGATGATGTCCTCATGTTTTTCCTCAGGCTCTTGACTGCAATCACTAAAAGACATCAACCCCATCTCGTTCAAAAAGTTTTGGATCGCCTCTATAAGATTCAAATCCAAGTTGAGTTTCTTGTCGCGTTCTAAATCATCTATTTCACCGAATGATCTACATGTTATACAAAACCTGCTGATCGTGTCGTCCTGTCCATCACCAGATTCCACATAACCCAGCAAGTCAGTCTTCATCGTCGGGATTGTAAGCATCGCATATGCTGAGAAACCAACTCATCGCCCTGACAAAAATCAATTGCTATACTAATGTCATTTTACGGTTACTTTTTTTCTTTTTTTCTCCTACAATTCTAACCTTTACCCATTTACTTTAATAAAGGTGTTTATTTCTTATCAAAACTACAAAATGCATACCCACTTACATCGATAAAGGTATAGTGATACGCATTAAATCACACTTAGAATAGGCAAATGAGTAATCACACTATAGAAACAAACCGTAAATCACAATTAATTCTTATGAAACAATAGTGTGATATTTAATGTGTTAATACTCTTGTAAAATTGTAACTATCAACTAGGGGTGTTCAGAAAAAACGAACCGCGGTTAACCGAACCGATTAACCGAAAACCGCACATTTTTTCGGTTCGGTTAACCGAACCGAAAAAAATTTAGTTTATTCTGTTTGGTTTCGGTTCGGTGTTTTGGAATTTCGGTTAACCGAAATCGTACCAATTTTTTATTTTTTGAATTTTTTTTTGAAAAGTGTATATGGCGGTTCGGTTTCGGTTCGGTTAACCGGAATAACCGACCGATTTTCGGTTAACCGAAAATTTCGGTTCGGTTTCGGTTCGAATTTTATCCGAACCGAATTTTCGGTTCGGTTCGGTTCGGTTAACCGAAATGAACAGCCCTACTATCAACTATCAAGTGTTAATACTCTTGTAAAATTGTAAAAACCACAATATGTATACCCATTTACATTTATAAAGGTGTTTCTTAGCATAGACGATGCAATCTGATTAACCTACTGCGTGCACACAACATTCAAAATAGCTATTAATTTGCTAAGCTATGTTTTATTTCAATTTATTTAATCAAGAGCTCTCAGTGTGCTCAATCATAACGCAAGAGTTTATACTCTCATCAAAATTACAATGTATATGCCCCATTTGTTACTTTTGACAAAGGCGTTTCTTATATATATCATCATACAACTAACTTTGATTCTTATGATCTACAATTTGGTGTGCGGTTGTTATATAGGGATGAATTGAGGAAATTGCGAGAGCTTGAACGCGCAAAGTATAAAAGAGTTAGTTTTCTACCTGTCTATTACTGTTATGTACGCGTATGTCCTCCTACGATTATATGTTTATGCAATCTTCAATTTGACGTCAATGCATGATAATCTGCACTAGGTCGTGAAAATTGCTTCAGCTAAATGGAGGAGCATGTCTGCTGAAGTAAGTCTTGTCAGTTTTAGTTGCATTATTATCCTACATACTATGAAGAATAATATAAGTTATATTTCACTTCCTTTCAAAATGTCTAATATTGTTGCCGTTTTCATTTGAAATTTCTAACTGATGCAGGACAAAAGTGTGTACGAAAAGCAATATGCTGATGCTGTTGCACTAGAAATGGAAACTGATCAGGTGCTTATTATAAAAATTGAAATAATGACTATAGATTTTGTTTATTTCTTATTTTCA
Source organism: Spergularia azorica (assembly GCA_038382645.1). Classification (NCBI taxonomy): domain Eukaryota; kingdom Viridiplantae; phylum Streptophyta; class Magnoliopsida; order Caryophyllales; family Caryophyllaceae; genus Spergularia; species Spergularia azorica. The sequence continues at coordinate 23,681,828 of JBBYHQ010000001.1, forward strand.
TCATCAACATATATGAGCATATGACACACCCAAGGCAAAGTTTGAGAGCAGTGTTACATACCTTGATCTTGGAAAGGTTCAAGATTCATCCTCTATGAAGTAGTGTGTTACTAGTTTTGATATGATTCTTATCCGAAGATCGATGATTTTAAGTTGTAGTTGCCTTGAAAAGGTAGAAGCTTAAGATTGAGGGGTGGAAATGCTTAACATTGGAAGCTCATTCATATGTTTTGGTACCTGTGGCATGATTATTTTGATGGGAATTTTGTTATTTTGGGGGTTTCAATTTCTTTCTATGATATGGTTTGCCTGATTGTCATTGTTCTTGTCTTCTGCAGAGTGATGATGAGTCGACGGTGTGAAGGTTGGCTAATCTTTCATTACCCTGTGGCGGACGACACATTTCTGAGGCTTGCAGTGTTGGCCTAGTTAAGTTTGTTTAACGCCTGCATGGGCACTAGATATGTGTATATTGGCTTTATAAATTAAGTGGTCGTTTGGTTGCATACGGTAATTCGGAATGCCCATGAATTCCCACTTTCCATGTTGTAGAAATTCACATGAATTTCTCAAAGCTGTTTGGTTGCATGTAGGAATTGAATTACCACAGGAATTGTCAATTACCAAAGGGGGGCTAGGTAAGCCAATTCCTCCATTTTGTAGGAATTGGAAATTCCCATGATTTCCCAATTCCCATGATTTTAGGCAACCAAACAATTTCAAAAAATTTAATTTATGGGATTTCTGAATTCCCATGATTTTGAGTGGCAACCAAACGACCACTAAGTACTTCAATTTGTTAGGTTGCGGACTAGATATGTGAATATTGACAGTTTGGGATTAAGTTTTGGCCGCTGTCGCCTCTACTCGGTGTTAACAACTTTCGGGAAAGAATATTCTAGTATGTATTTTTCCCTAAATCGATGTTTGTTTTTGGTGTGACAATATGATTTAACTATCTCCGCCACATTTATGAGGCATGGGCACTAGATATGTGTATATTGGCTTTATAAATAAGTACTTTGTTAGGTTGCCGACTAGATATGTGTATATTAACCGTTTGGGTTTGAGTTTTGGCCCCTGTCGTCTCTACTAGGTGTTAATAATTTTCGGGAAAGAATATTATTCTAATCTAATACTATATATTAAAACCTGAAACCAAGTCTTTCCTAGGAGCACACTTGGCATTCATTAATTGGATAGAGCATAAAAATAGCATTAAATACAATTATTGGTTAGGATATGATAACAAATTATCATAGAGTAATACGGAGTATAGTATTAACTAATTATATTATGGTAATTTATTAGAGATAAGCCAACATATTTTTTAAATAAAACGAGTATAAACAATATAATTACATAGCCCGGGCGTGGCCAATGCTTATACCATGCTCTCGGATAGAACATAAAAATAGTATTAAATACAATTATCGGTTAGGATATGGTAATAAATTATCATACATTAATTGGATAGAACATAAAAATAGCATTAAATACAATTATCGGTTAGGATATGGTAATAAATTATTATAGAGTAGTATAGTTAGCTAGTTTATGGAATTGGTAATCTATTAGAACAAAGATAAGGCAACAATTTTTTATATAAAACGAGTATAAACAATATAAATATATAGCCCGGACGTGGCACGAGCATGCAAACTAGTATGTATTTATCCCTAAATCAATGTTTGTTTTGGTGTGGCAATATGATTTAACATAAGTTGATTACTCTTTAAGGAGTATAATTAAGGAGATGTCGTTGCGGAACAATTTAACGAAATAGTGCTCGAAAAAAAAATGTTGAACAAAATGGGTGGAAAAAAAACTTGTTCAACCATATGGGGTGCACGTCACCCATATGTAAAACCGCCACAACCCTTGGAGGTTTTAAGACTAAAAAAAAAAAAAAAAATTTTTTTTTTGTGAATAGTGTTTTACGTGTGTAAAACCGCCAGAGCCAGTGGCGGTTTTAATGTTTACAAAACTTGAGATTTTTGTTTTACTATTCACAAGTCCTAAAACCGCCATGGCCATTGGCGGTTTTACAAATGGGTGACGTGCACCCCATTGTGTTGAACAAGTTTTTTCCCGACCCATTTTGTTTAACATTTGTTTTTTGAGCATTATTTCAAAAAATCGTTCGTCGTTGCGACCCGACAATCCTTAAGGATATGGTCATATGGAACTGGCATTTCATGAATTTGCGGAAGGACAAGCCCGCTTGGACAATGTCGTACCTGAAGCTTGGAATGGGGTGGTTTGCTGGAATGGCAAGAAGCTTGTAAAGGACGTTTGTTTTTTAGTTTTCAAGTAGTGTATTATCACCAGTTCTGTTCTTAATAATAATAATAATAATGTATGCTTCAGAGAATGACACAGTGACATATAAAAGGATAACATTTCTGACCAAATCCTGTCCACTGAAAAACATTTCAGTATCTCAGGATCACAGAAATTCTTCCTGCAGTTTCACCCACCCAAAATATAAAAAAAAAAAAACCCACCAAATTTCTTGGTTTCTCAGAGAAAAATGGCTTCAGCAACAGCAAGGCAATTATTCACCAACTCTGATACATTTTGCTGCAGTAAAAAACCCATTTCAGCTCACCATCCTACTTCTGAGACACTATCAGTCAGAAGTAATCCAACAAATGGTAATAATCACTGTCATAATCGTGCCAGTAAGTTGTGTTTATTACCCTCCGGTGGCCGAAACCCGAGCGCTGTAGTAAGGTCATCAGCAGGTTCAGGCGGTGGCATTTCTTCTGAGGACGAGGGAGTTTCTCTTGGTACCATGAAGTTGCCTGCAAATACTGACATTCCAAGGTTCGAGACTTTGCTCTTTCAGGTAATATCAGTATACTATCACTCTGCTGCTCATTTCATAAGGGTGTGACCGTCTGTTATTCTAGAATTTTAATTCGATTTTTCCTGAAACAGTGGGCGAATAGTTTGTGTCAAGGAGCCCAATTGCCACTGCCAATGCCACTCAAGGTTAGTTCCTAGTCGTCGTACTATACGTCCTTGCATTTACATATTTGTGCTTTTATTTCGTGGTGATACAAAAATATTCGCGCGCGCGCACACACACACACGCTCATGCATTAGGGTACTACATAGAATTACATGTAGATGCCAGTTAGCTCAGATGGTATAATTGTGATCATCACCATTTCCTTACACATATATTTACCAACTTCTTAATGATCAAGCTACTTTATTAATTGATGGATCAGGTGGACAAAATTGGAGGAGGTGTAAGATTAGGATTTGTGGAAATTGATGATGGGAAGACAGATGTGTCTGTGTACATCAATTGCATAGTAATTCCAGGAAACAATGGTTCTGACCCTCCGGTGTTTCAAGCTACCAGAAACGGACCCCTGAGAAACAAGGTGCCGCCGGGCGAACCCAGAATCATGAAGAGTCTTCTTGCAGCCTTACAGAAGTCTGTTGAAATTGCCAGAGTTTGATCATTTTTCTTATAATTAAACTATACATAGTCTGGTGTTAAACTCACTTCTTATGGTATTTTTCTATGCAATGGGAGTAAGCTTGACCCAATAGTCGAGTTCAACATGCCTAAATGTTGTCGTGAGTCCGAATCTTCGTTTCTCCTTCCACAATGGCATTAGTGGCTTACTTATATAAACAGGAAAAAGTAGGATTACAGGGGAATAAAAGCAGGGGAATTAGTTTCCCTAGACAGAAGCAATTTGCGTTCTAATGTTGCATGAAATATGCCACATCAACGATGATAGTTTAATTAAGTTACGGCTTACACTAGCAAAATTCACGTCAATGTTAAGCATTTGATTCGCATCCATCCTATTATAAACACTTGAGGTGCCTTTCACAGTGTATCAGACATCACTTCGTTCTGTATGTATGGTTCTTTGTCCTGAAGATGAGAAGGCTCATTTAGAACACGACAGAGAAAATGGGCACGTACAATATCAAACAAATTAAATGACAAGAATGAACTTACTTGAGCAGACATGTCTCTCCATCTATCTGAAGCAATACTCAGGACCTGTGCAAATTACCATGACACATCAAAGGTTACACAAAACGATAATATTGTCAGGAGGACGTACACATAAATCGAGTTAGAGAAAACTAACATACATCTTTATAACTAGTGTTTGCAAACTCGGACGACTTCCTCAATTCTCCCCTACAAAATCAAACCGAAAAAAATGCATTCAGTAGGAAACAAATTTAATTTGCTCGGGATCGAATAGATGAATGAGCTGAGGTATGATTCGAAGTGTGAATGGTGCATACACAAAGATATTGAAGGGGCGTTTGGGTGTCGAATGCTTCTTTTTCGGCTCTTTTTTAAAACCTTCTAAGCTGAACTTTCCACCAACATGTAGCCAAACCTTAGCTCGGAAGTTTTTCTCTTTGCCATCGATGTCGTCGATAGCTCTTATTGTGAGATAATACATAGCACCTCCAACTGCCTGCCCATTTGCCCTCACCAGCCCCAAGTACTTGATATTTCTATTCTGAAAACAAATCGATTGATAGAACGATTCCAACGAACAACCAAACACGTTAATAAGCACCACGTTAAACATACGTCTAGCATCGATAGTAAGGTATAAATAAACATACCTTCTTCAGATTCTGCTTGTCAACAGCATACTTAGCAGCATGAAGTGCATTAGTGGCGTCTTAATCTCTGAAATTCCTCCGGGAAGACGACCGGAGCAACCACTTACATCAAACCCCTAGTTTATTTTTCACCAAAACATAATTAGACGGTTTTAAAGTAACCTTACACATCAAGACATAATATAAGAGAAGGTGTGCGCTACTAGCCTACTAATACATACTAACATACATGGCTCTCTATGAACGTATATTTGCTCAATATTGTACTATGGTAACATATATTCATATTCTAGATAGTTTACCTTAATTGTAATATAGCTTACTTGGAGGAGTCAATCATAGGTTTGTATATAAACACCATCACATGGTTGTAATTGTTATGCTCAATAATATTCATGATCAGTACCATATAAGGTGTTCTAATACTCTCTCTGCACTTGCGGGCGTAAGTAGCGTAATCACCACGATCCATCATGCGATATTTTTGAAACTTCTTAGGGATGTCTTCCTTTGGTGCATACAACGATCCTTTCGCCTTGGCCACTTCATCGAGTGCTTCATCGTGAGCTATTTCAGCCAATTTTTTACTGCACCAACATGGATATCTATGTATGAGCGCAATCGCACCAAAGAAAACAAGCTAAGTCATTGAACTCGAGAATCGAACTATCGAAGCGAGCACGACGTATGTATATCAAGCAAATCATTAAAACAAACAAAGAAGAAATCGTACATGAATTCGGGATTGTGGGTTTCCATAACTCCCAGAGAGAGTTGTTACTAGGGTTCTTCCGATCCTTATGCAGCAGCAAAGCCAAAATTTCTAAAAACAGACACTTGCCGTATATAATTACACTACGTAAACATTGTAGGTGAATAATGTAGGCTGAAAACCAGCTTGCCTTAGGTGAATATATACCACCAGCTTGTCGAGGCCCAGACAATAGTTTTATGCCTTAATAAGGCGACCTAGTAGATAATTAGTGAAAATAATAATGAACACGTGTTCTTGTATTTGGCCCCCCTAGAACATCTGGTTAGCTACATCGAGAATGAGAAATTTAAGTACGAATATGCGTATTAGCACGAAATTAAACTGTATGCAATGTTGTGATATTCGGAGTTCATGTGAAACGGATCGATCTAATCTAACCCTTGAGGGTAAATAATCAGTTGTGACTCCATAGTCATTATATGGGAGCCATACCGTACATGACAATAAATTGTACTTATCGAAGAAAAAAAATGTGTCAATTTCAGCATTTGTGTCATTGAGAGTTTTCACTACCATTCCTCTACCGCGATTATACAAATGAACGAAAGTCTCAATCTACTTACGGAGTATGGTCAATAGGCTAGTAAAATTACATGAACCGATTTTTGTGACACGAATCAAAACTTGAGATTTTTGCGATTATCCGAGAAATCTCCAAACGGTGTCACATTCTCTACACAGTTGACAGTAGACACATAAATAGAGACGCGTAAAAGAGGAGTGAAGCTGGTGAGATGACATAACAACAATGGAGTCATTGAGAAGTTTCTCCTTTCATTCTCCAACCCCCGTCAATTTAATTACCATCCCTTCTTCTTCTTCATTTTCCCCCAAACTTGCGCGTCGCTGTATCTTCAATTACAAGATTCCTCGAATCGCCTGCTCTTCTTCCTCTTCTCCTTCTTCTTCCCCATCTTCTTCTGGAGATTCCGTCGATTCTATCAATGGCGGCGACAATTCTCCCAGGTTTTGTCTCATTTCTTCACTCTTTTAATTTAATTATTGCTCAATTTCTTCTTTATTTTTTCTGGGTTTTTCAATTTTTGTGCAAATTTGGGGCTTTTGATTGTGCTGTTGTGCAAAATTTGAAGACCAATTAAATGGGTTTGGGGCAAATTAATCTTATATCTTGTTTATAAATTGAATTGAATTGAAACAATTGTTTATATTTCCCATCAATATTAAGTAAACAATTTTGTTTGGAATTTATGAATTAGTAGTAAAGTCGGCATCTTTTGCGCCCAATTGATCAATTTGTTCATGTTTTTGGACAAGATTATTGTTTTGGTGATGGAGTAATGGTCATCAAGTTTAATTGTTGGAACTTAATGGTTACAATTTTGGCGATTTAAGTGTACTGGGGTAGCGTAAGCTCACGAATTGGGAGTTATTTACGCGGTTTTTGATTGTTTCGATAAGCTTGGTTTGGGAAGTGAGGGCTCAGGTTAGGATGCCTTGTATGTTCTGAAAGAGTGATAGTTCATTGTTGCAGCAACTTTTGCATTATCGAAGGACCAGAGACGGTTCAGGATTTTGCGCTGATGCAGGCACAGGAGATACAGGATAATATAAGAAGTAGGCGGAATAAGATCTTTCTTCTCATGGAAGAGGTGGTGTTTCGTTACACACTCCTAGACTTATACTGTGTTGGATTTTGATGTGTGTTAGTCCTCATGGCTCGTTAAGTTACGTAATCTTATCCAATCCCACTTGTTAATTTGCTGGTTCATAGGTGAGGAGATTACGTATACAACAACGATTAAAGCAGATGAAGGCTGTTCATGAAGAGAGCTTAGAGTATGAAAGTGAAATGCCGGAGATCCCTTCATCCATTCCTTTCCTTCCTCACTTGGTAAGTCTATTACGGATCATTAAACCCGTACTTTGTGGAGTTTTTATTTTATTTGTGGAATTACATACTAGAGAAAAACTTGCATAAAGCATTGTTCTTTGTTTGAAGTTGGTGAGTGAGGTCACTGCCAAAGAAAATCTTAGCTTAAACGTTATTAGTTGATACTCGTCTCCAGAAATTGTGGATATATTATCGCATACTGAATATGCATCCTGGTCAAGTTAAAAATTAGCAATAGAGTAATTATGTCCTGTGAACTGAACTGTTTGCATACCGAAAGGGATACTAAGGGATTCTAAAAGGGAAGGAGAAGATCAACAAATTATAAGGTGACTAGAAATTTTGATTATGGTCTATTTCACATGTTCAGGAGAGTATGTTTCACTCTTGCTTGATAAAAGCACTATGGTAGAAAAATGGTTAATGAGTACATCTATTATAGTTCTCTATATGTTTTTATTTTCTATGAAAATATACATCACTACTATTATGATACTCTTTGCACTGCTTTGATCTTGTTTCTTTTTAAGTAGCTTCCCTTTTTATATGAAAATTAGTGTTCTATTTATATGTGCTCTGGAGCTTCTTTGTGTTTAAAGTTTGAGTTTCTTTCGGTTTATTTTTGAATGCAGACGCGAAAGACGTTAAACCAGCTTTATCTTACAAGCTTTTCATTTATATCTGGGATTATTCTCTTCGGAGGCCTCATCGCACCAATTGTGAGTTTATGCAGCCTTTTTCTTTATCTTGAACCTTTTCACTCATGTTGATATCAGGACCAGGATGATTTCTCGAGGTATTCCCAAACTATTTGCTACTCAGAACCCCGATTAATCGACAAAATATATATTCCCTTGGGGGTGTTATTTCTTTCATAAATATATATACTTGTCAGTCAAAAATTTGTGTCAGAGTTCAGTTTTTTGTTTTTCGAAATCTACTTCTCTTAAGTCGAACTAATACAAACAATATACATATGTGGCAATAAATTCCATAATGTACTATGCATATAGCACTAATCTTAAAGAGATAACACCGACTTGTTGTCCTGCAGCTTATAGTGCAATTTCATTTGATCACATCCTGTGACCTTTTATCCCGCGAAAAGCATGAATCGCCGAAATGTAATGGTCTCTTATTGTCACGATGCATCTTTTGTCTAGACATAGGAAAATTTACTGAGAATATTTATGTCTAGCGCTTTGATGTAATGGCCACTCATTGTCACAATGCATCTTTTATAAGTAACGAACACCCGCCCCTACACCAAGGTCAGTGGCAGGCCCCTAATTATCTTGTCAGGAACAGGTTTGGAAAGAAACTTCTTCTTTGTCCAGCACTCAGTTTTAATATTCATCTTAGCCTAGTGAACATCTTTATTGGTCTAGTGCTATACAAATGCCACTGCAGTACTTATCCTGCTTGTGGCCGGAATTACTTTTTTAGTTATGTTAGTTGTCTCTTGGTGAGATTGTGTCAAAAAAAATCGGAAGATAGATGGATTAGCCGGAAAGATAGATCACTTGAGCTTTTTGGAATGTGAAGCTGAAATTCGTTCAATTTTTAGCTTTCCTTTTGAAAGATATGACAGAAATTTAATGATGGAATTTATAATCTGTGTTATGGGGACAAAGATTATTCTGATCGTGGAACGTTTTGTTTGCAGTTAGAGTTAAAATTAGGCATAGGGGGAACATCTTATGAGGATTTTATTCGAACCTTACATCTGCCCCTGCAACTGAGGTATGCACTATTGCTCTTGAAATTTTTATTTGTGTCAGCATCAGATGGATGTCTTTACAGAGAAACCTTTCACATTATTCTTATTTTCAAGAGCATTTTCTTGATCAAGCAAAGATCGATGCTTTATCTTTGTGATTCTTTTTTCTTATTTCTGTGATTAAATTTCTGGTATGAAATAACCTGTTTTATAACCACGCTGTCCTTCAGTCAAGTTGATCCGATTGTGGCATCTTTCTCCGGTGGAGCAGTTGGAGTAATTTCAGCGTTGTTGTTGATTGAAGCTAACAATGTGGAGCAACAAGAAAAGAAAAGGTGCAAGTACTGCAATGGATCTGGTAAGTATTATATTCTGAATTCCTTTTTAATTAACCACAGCATCAATCCTTTTGTTTTCTACTACTCTTAATGCAATGAACCAAAAAAGTTAACTGGCGGAACGAAAGTTCTAAATGGGAAAAATGGACATGGAACTTATAGATGAATTTGGTTGAAGATTGTGGATCTGAGATAGATATTCTTGTCCAATTATTGTCCTCTGTTCTATCTCTGTCTTATCACAATCTCTTTCTTATTACAATCCCAAATCTCTTATCCAAGAATAAACTGGCAATAACTAGTTGAATGTTGTAAGAACTGAATTAGTATTTATTCTTTGGTCCTTGTGGGATACAGCATCTACATTATATTCACATATGGCAGAGCAAACAACATTTTGATGCTACCTAGTCTGTGGGGCATGTGAGTCTCACAATCCAATTCAGGACTAACTCATATCTAGGTGTGTCTGATCTCAGTACGGCTTAATTAAGGGGTGTTTCAGATTATGTACTTGCCATCACTTAAACTGAGGTTTGAAGGATATTTGTGATCTAAGACTTAAAGGCTAGTTAACTTTAGTAAAGTATGATTTTTTGAAAGCCTGGGACTTACATTGCGCACTGACTCGAAAGCAAAATGAAGTTGCACTGTGCACATAGGTAGAAGTGTTGGTCTTACTTGGTTTTACCCCTGTCTTGATTTAGAAGTCCAACACCTAAAGTCAAAACAGCGAAAAACATGGACACATTATCTAGCATTGGAAAGACAAAGTTATGTTTGATAAACACCCCTTGGTTAGCTGGACAGTTTCCAGGATTAAAGATTCTGTCAAGAGTAGAATAATGTCCCTTCATCATTATAACAAAGCCACTAATCCGATATAGTGTGGTGGTATAGCTTGTTGTCAATGAATTTTTTCATTTTTTCGATCCTTGGTGGCCTGGTGGGTATACCCTATACAGTCCTTGCCTCAATGTTAACAGCCCTTCCTGCAAAGTACCTTTGCCCATGGACTGTTTTGATTGTATACTTCTTTCTGTCGGAGGAGCGATGAAACTACTTGCTTATCAAATGAAAAGCTGATGAACACATTTGAGGAACATCTCTCTGGACCTTCTGTCACTTTTTATTTTAGGGATCTAGGAATTTGGCCTGCTTGGTGCCCCTTTTTTCTGTGGCGGCGTATGGGTCTATTTTTGGGTAAACGAAACGAATTCATGATAGCTCTTCTCAGGTTGCCGGGGCTGATATGCACGCCCTCCTGTATGACTGCTGATTTTCGCCCCTTTTTATATTAAGTATATATAACTATATTTATGGGTGGCTCATCCAAAATAGAAACTGTTTTTGGTGGAGTGAAGAACGAGATAATAGAGAACTAGCACAACTTGATGAATCATTAAATTTTCTCTCTTTCAATGCCATCTTATAGGGGCGTCCCACCAGCTTCTCCAGCTTCTCTGAGGAAGCTGATATACGCGCCTTTCGATTAGGATAGGAGCTCTGAATCCCTTCTTAAATCAAGTGTATAGAATGCATCATCTTGTTCTACCGAGGAGACTGATATTGTCTCAGGAGCTTTCGCTACACAAACACCAACACAGCAGGCCATAACACAATAATCCTTAGAGATGTAGAGTGAAGACCCCCTATATCCCAGGTCATGTTTGCTCCTTACTATTTACTTCGTGGGAAGCTCCTTGAAGATGGGGTTCTATCTTGGAATTAGTAGAAGAGAGAAACATTGATGATTTATTGAAGTGTGCATGTTTTAGTATTGCATTCCTTATTTGTTCATGTCAATGTTTGACACCAGGAGATATCATTACATAGCACTATCATCTTATAGGCAACTCAAGGCTGGAATAGATACCCCGTGACTCTCTCCTCCTGACTTACGTAAAAGGAAAGCCTTAAATACAGACTTGTGTTGCCATTCTCTTTTTGTGCATGTTTGAACTGTGATCTCCATTGGGCCTCCTACTATTCTGGATTGAACCAGTGGGGACAAAAGGCCCAACCCATGGAGAGACGGGGGAGGTAAGGTGATCCTCCTCCAACGGGTTGTTACTGGGGAGAGTTTGAACTTAGCACCACAAGGTTACCAAGTTCATCCCTGCCCACTAGAGCAAGCCAGGCTTGGTCTTTTAGTAGCTCAGCTGTTGCTTAATTGTTTATTTCTTTTCAGGATACTTGTCGTGTGCTCGATGTTCTTCCAGTGGTGAATGTTTAAAGACTGAACCTATTTCAATATCCAGTGATTTCGGTGGTCCTTTGCGTGCACCAACTACACAAAGATGCCCAAATTGTTCTGGGGCAGGAAAGGTAGGCATACAGTCAATCCTTCAAACTCTAGTTATTGGTGGTGTTGCACTTAGTTACGTGTCAAATCTATAATGATGCCATTTCCTTTTAGTTCGGATGCTTTTATTTACAATGCTGTTGCTTGTTATCCTCTTGGTTTGTTTTAAGTATTGAGTACTCCGTTTTGCTGATTGTTGAAAATCGTGCATTTGCTATATACCTTGAAAACAAGATCTACTGAAAGAGTTTTTGTGGTGTTCTGAAATACCCTTCTTGATATAGGATATAGGCTTTCCAAAATGTACTAGTATTACTGACCAGTGCGACATGTAACTGAAACATATGAATTATCAAGGGAGAAAGTCTTAACTTTGGGCTTATCCTTTAGCTGCTGATGAGTAGAAGTCAGTAGCTTGTACTCAGACAGATCAATTCTTTTTGCACTGTCTTCAGAAATACCCAAAAGTAAGGTTGAGTCACATTATTCCGTATATGTGTAGGTCGATTCTTTCTCTCAGCCCTGTTTATAACTATTACACTAGGCTTAACTGACCAGTAGTTTTGTGAGAGTAGTGCTCAAATTAATGGAACTTGGTTAACACCATACCCATAACTGTAGCAATCTACTATACTCTGTATCTCTATTATCGTAATCTCGATTGCATTTAGCTTTATTTGTAGCCAATGTCAACCTGATATTCTCTAATGGATATCAACTGTTGTGTTTTGCTTTCCTGTACGTTACAGGTGATGTGTCCTACATGCCTCTGCACCGGTATGAAAATGGCAAGCGAACACGATCCACGAATTGATGCCTTCGATTAAGATGTCATGTAATATAACTAGATGTGAAATAATCAGATGTAAGTTCTATACGTAGCCAAAATGGTCAAATAACGTACTCATATTGTAAAGTGTTTGTAATAATCAGATGCTCGAACCGAAATATACCTTGTAAAATGATCGTAATTATCCCAATCCACATCTTTCGTAGAAAAAGAAAACTCTTTATCGCATGAGTCGCGACAACGGTATCAAAATATTGGAGGCGTAATGCAGGTCACGTGTCTCACTTTATATATATTAACTATTAATCTGATTTCGTATTATTATCGACTAGTAGGGGTTCGTAAAATGATCGAACCGCCTTGATGATACGAACCAAAACTCGTGATAATTGCAAATTATGGGGGAAGTCACCAAAAGAGGACACAGTACTGTATGGGTCAGTGTCAGAGACAGTGCATATAAAAGAGGAGTGAAGCTGAAGCTGAAGCTGGTGAGATGATGATATAACAATGGAGTCATTCACAAGTTTCTCCTCCCATTCTCCATCCGCAATTGATATTATCTCTATCCCTTATTCTTCTTCATTTGCCCCAAAACTTGCGCTTCACTGTTTCTTTAATTACAAGCTTCCTCGACACGCTTGCTCTTCCTCTTCTCCATCTTCTACTGGCCCCTCCTTCGATTCTATCAATGGCGGCGACAAATTCTCCAGGTTTTTTCTCATCCCATTATTTCTCTTCTCTAATTCATGTAATTATTGCTCAAGTTTTTTTTTTGTTTTTTTTTTTGGGGTTTTCAATTTTGTGCAAATTTTGGGGGGTTTGATGGTGCTGTTGTGCGATGTTTGAAGAACAATGAAATGGGTTTGGGGCAAATTAATGTTATATTTGGTTTATAAATTGCATTAATTTGTAATATATGTTTATGTTGCCCATTAAAATGAGGGGAAATTTCATGCAATATTATTGTTTTTGTGATGGTGAATACTGATACATTTAGTTCGGAATATATGAACAAGTACTAAAGTGAGCATCTTTTGGTGATGGACCAATGGTCATCAAATCTTATTCCTGGAACTTATTGGTTTCGGTTTTGGCGATTTTAGTGCACTGGAGTAGCTTAGGCTCGTTCACGAATTGGAGTGAGTGGTGATGTGATTTATGGTGATGAGAATGTTGATGCCGAGTTGGAGATGATCAACGGTAAACTAAAGGCTGTCACTTTTG
>JBBYHQ010000001.1:23701619-23730452 GCA_038382645.1 Spergularia azorica
TTGGCCGAGTGGTCTAAGGCGCCAGATTTAGGCTCTGGTCCGAAAGGGCGTGGGTTCAAATCCCACAGCTGTCATTCTTTTTATTTATTTTTCCACCCAAAACGACGTCGTCATGTTGACCAAAAACATCATCAAGGAGCGCGGAGGAGGAGAGAGAAAATACAAAACACAATGGCGACGGTTATAATGATGATGATGAAGAACAAACTCGATGTAACTCGGTTGGTGACTCAGTCGAATTTTCTAGGGTTAGGTTTCCATTTCAATTGCAAAAGATGGATTGAAACCGTCGCATTTGAAGAAATTAGGGCGCCAAATTCGATCGATAAGCCGTACGATTCAACGGCGTTTATCCTACACGGATTGTTAGGTTCCGGTAGAAATTGGCGCTCTTTTGCTCGCAATCTTGCTTCTTATCTCTCCTCCAATTCCTCTTCTGGTACACGCTTCTTCTTTACTCTTTTTTTTTTTTTTTTTTTTTTTTTTTTTTTTTTTTGTTTAATTTAATTTAATTTCGCAAATTTGATTTCGCTGTTTATTGTTTTATATTTTATGAGTTGTGATTTTTGGTTTTTGGTTTTATGAGCTATGTTGCTGTATGCGTATGTGATTGTGTCGTAATGAATTTTTCGAGTTGGAGTTTATTGGTGGGATTGATCATTGAAATTTGAAGCTTCTGAGAGAAGCTTAGTGATATATTATCAGTGTATTAACATGTGATTCCAGAAATTTAACTAAGCAGTCTGTAATTTACGGATGTCGAAAATCCTCAATTGAGAAATTTGAGAATGCTGGATACAGTTGTTAAAAAACATAACATGATAATTAGATGTGGAGGATAATTGACAGTATTATGTAAAACGTAACCGTTGTTTCGATTCCTGAGTTGTACTGATTCAAGGAGTGGGAAATGTCGTTTGATTCGTATTTTAGATTGATTCATTCCGACTGTTGATGGGATGAGCTTTAGTGTTTACGTCCTGCTTGCGTAAATGTGAAGATTTTTGTCGGAATTTTGTAGAGTGGAGGATGGTGCTTGTTGACTTGAGGAATCATGGTAGTTCAGCTGCGGTGCAGGACCTTCATCCACCACATAACTTGGAAAATGCTGCAGCCGATTTGGCTAATTTGGTGAGGTCTCAGGGTTGGGATTGGCCTGATGTAGTTATTGGCCACTCCTTGGGTGGTAAGGTTGCTTTGCAGTATGCTCAAAGCAGCGCTGGCAGGGATTTTGGCGACTCTGCAGCTTTGCCAAAACAGGTATGTATGTATGTGTGGGCATCAACTGACTAGCTTGCTTGTTTGTTTTTTATTGATATGAGGATTCTCAAAAGTATTTTCAACATCGAACGTGGTGGATGTGCGGATCTACATCTTACTTTCTGTTTGAGTATCATCTGATGTTGTAAACACTACTCGTCCTTACATTGACTCTTGTCACCAGTTCCATTGAATCTTGATAGTTCTGTTCATGGATGTAGTCACTAATCAGGCAATGTCATATCGAGTAATATGTACCTCACTCATGTGTACCATTGTGTAGATTTTAGATAGACGTTGAAACTTGGACTCAAAGACCTGACCAAACAAACCCAATTTTGATAAATTTGCTAAACTTATCTGAGAATATGTTAAGGTTGAAACTTAAACTAGATGCACAAACAAAAAAGAGGTATCTGATCAAATGTTTTAATTTTGCCATTCTTTTTCTTTTCCACAAAGTCTTCCTCTTTATAGCATGACTGAAGAATCTTTTTATATGAGATCTTTAGCTTCCATGAATTGTTTGGATTAAAACTGATTTGCTTAGTTTGCTAGATGAAATTGTTTGTGAGAGGTGGACTTGCTTCCTTGGCTGTTGTTACGGTCTTATGCATGCCCTTCTTCATACTTACATTAAGTTTCTGTTCACTGCTTCTCAATTAATTTGTCTATGAGGCTCTTATATTGTTAATATTTTGGGTACCTTACTCTCAACTCCTTGATGCAGAACAGTTATGGGTGCTGGACTCAGTACCTGGGGTCGTGAGTCCCGAAGATAGTAATGGAGAAGTGGAGCAAGTATTGGAGACACTGCAAAGCCTTCCATCACCAATACCTTCTAGAAAGTAAGGACTCTTTAAATACTTTTTAGGCCCTTGAGCTTGTTACCTTGTTGTCAGTGCATGGAATCCTGTCACCGTTCTCAATACCTCTCTACTTGCTGTATTAAAAAGTAACTATCTGAGAGAGTGAAGTTTAACCAATGCCTCATTCATTCTTCGGACAATATGGCTTTTGCTAGTCTCTCAAAGAGTATCGTCAGAATTGAACCTTGAATTTATATAGTTGGGTCAACTGTTGGTAAATACATTACTTGCATAGGTTACTGGCTTGTCGTATATGGTTCTAAGCAATATATGCTACAAAAGTGCATCTTATACTCTTGGTCACTGTTAGTTATACTGCAGTTTTAGCTATGACTGCTTTTCTGTAGCAGAAGCGTGAAATGTGCAATTGTATCTAAAGTTTTTATATGGATTTTGTCCAGGTGGCTTGTGGAACACATGATGAAGTTGGGCTTTTCAAAGTCAATATCAGAATGGCTGGGCACTAACCTGAAAATGTCTAATAACCATGAGATATGGGCATTCAACCTTGAAGGAGCAGTTCAGATGTTTAATTCGTACAGGTAAAACGATTTTCACTCTCCCCATTACATTCATGTCTCGTATTTTAATGCTTATTTGCGACACTTCTCTTCTCTTCTACTCCATGTACGTTCCTTCAATATTCGGTTTGATAATTATTTCACAGGGAGAAAGATTATTGGCCTCTCCTAGAGCATCCTCCTAGAGGAACGGAGATCTCGATTGTGAGAGCCGAGAACAGTGACCGGTGGGACCCTCCTATCACCCGGAGGCTTGAAATGCTTGCCAGCAAGGAAAAGGATGGATCTGATGGGAAATTTTCTCTTCATGTTCTTCCCAATGCTGGGCACTGGGTTCATGTGGATAATCCTAAGGGGTTGTTAGAGATCGTTGCTCCAAGAATAGCTTCCTTGGGTTGAGGCAGGTACCAGTAAAGCTTTTCGGAACCACAGACTACCATATTGGATGTAGGGTTCCGATGAAGCCTCTTATTTCGCTCATCATCTAATCTATTGGTTTGTATGATGTATATCAAATCACGTAAGTACTTAACATTAAAAACCAATTCTATGGATTGAACATCATCCAATCAGATTATTTTGCATACCAATTCATATCTTTGTGGGTCTCCTTGTCCCGGCTATAAAACCTTTGATTGCATAGACTAATAATCATAGTAGTGTACATACTACTCGGTTAGTCAAAGTTTCAAAAAAATTGCAAGGCAAATTACAGAAAACTCTAATCTAATTTGCTATATAATTTTTTTTAAACTTATATAAACCGATTATTGTGCACACCCTTCTCAACACAGGAGTTTTGGGGATGAGATGTTTGAGCTGAGACGGAGGGTGTATGTATTATTATATGTATCCACGACCTTGATTGCATGTTGTCCAGATGAATTTACACTACTCGTGCTGGTGCTGCTGGTGACAAGAAAACTAAGAGCCCACACACCTGAGGCATCGGCACAACTGCCAAGCGTCTGTAGGTTACCAAGATAGAAAAGGGTCAGATGTGCTTGAATTGTGGCTTTTGTGTGCTCGAGAAAGAAAAATACGACAGTGCGGGAAAATAGAGATAAAAACACTTTACGAGCGACACGAATGAACAAGAGCTCACCTTATACAACTGGATAAATCTACAAGAGAACGGGTTAGCCCCTGCAAAAGCTTCTACTTCAAGAGAGAAATTACAAGAAATTCATGCCATAACAACCTTCCCTTCAAATTTAACGAGCTTCATAAGTTCACATTACCAAAGCCTATTCGCACACATCATGTGAGACAGAGCTTACCTGTGCAATAGTTGCCCGCCGTCAGCTCGTCATTTTGTCGAAGGCGTCCCATGCGTAACATACACACTATTAAGTATTCCAAAATGCTAAATCAAACAAAAAAGAGGATTAATATCTTTCTTCTGAAAATTCTTTTCTGGATAAATTTCTATCTGTAAGTATGTTTTCTGGATATATATATATATATATCTTAATCGGCCCAGCTACTGTACCTAGCATTTAGAACCAAAACAAAAAAACTATCCAAACCCTCTACGAGTGAGCCTCCGACGCTTTGCCTTGCCTGCGAATCATGGGCACCTAATTACTTCTGCGAGAAACACATGGGAGCAACGATCATCCGATGCCTTGTGTTTTCTACACAGACCAATACTGCACGAATAGCAGAGAGCTATTCATTAGAAATCATAGAATCGAAAAACAAAGGATCAACCATAGCATTACTAAAAAAAGGAATATGACTAAAATGTTGGTTAGAATGGGATAACAACAAATATAACATTACTCCTACAGGAAACTCAATGCTAGCTCACCTATTGACCATCACATTACAGGAAAGAAAACCAAGACACACACCACAGAACAGCACTATAGACAAGCACAAGATAATTAAAGTCTTATCCTACATGCTCTTGTTAGTTTGATCACTATTGCCGATTTTCGGATTATACAACAGGTTTTTGGTTCTAAAATTTTCTACAAACCTATAACATGACCCCTTTGTGCTGCTACAAAAATTTGAGCACTTTTTGTTCTGGTATGGTATAATTCACGGTTTTTCGACAAAATGGCTCCGGAGCAAAAACGGCTCAAATTTTGGGTGTCGACTCTCAGTATGATATAATGGGAATTTGCAAAATATTAGTGTCAAAAACCTAAGAGAAGATAAGGAAAACGACCAAAACGTCATAAATCCATACAAAGTGACGAACATCGAAACGCATAAAATACTTCAAAAAAATGAGGAACCAACACTCAAATCCAACAAGTATATACCTACGGTATATTCAGTAATGTTGAGAGAACATTTGGCGTTTTTCGAAAAATTGATCAAATTTGACCAGAATCGCAGTATATAATCCACGGTTTTTCGATAAAATGGCTCGGGAGCAACAACGGCTCAAATTTTGGTGGTAATCTCTAAGTATGATATAATGAGGATTTGCTAAATATTTGAGTAAAAAACCTAAGAGAAGATAAGGAAAACGGCCAAAACGGTCATAAATCCATACAAAATGACGAGCGTCGAAACGCATGAAATACATCACAAAAAGAGAAAAAAAAACACTCAAATCCTACAAGTATAGTCCTAGGGTATCTAGAGTAATGTTTGGAGGACATTTGGTTTTTTTCGAAAAATTAATC
This sequence comes from Spergularia azorica, assembly GCA_038382645.1. Classification (NCBI taxonomy): domain Eukaryota; kingdom Viridiplantae; phylum Streptophyta; class Magnoliopsida; order Caryophyllales; family Caryophyllaceae; genus Spergularia; species Spergularia azorica. The sequence continues at coordinate 23,706,915 of JBBYHQ010000001.1, forward strand.
AAATTTGACAAAAATCGCAGTACATAATCCACGGTTTTTCGATAAAATGGCTCCAGGGTAAAAACGACTCAAATTTAATGGTAATCTCTAAGTATAATATAATGAGGATTTGCAAAATATTGGAGCCAAAAACTTAAGAGAAGATAAGAAAAACGGTCAAAACAGTCATATATCCATACAAAATGATGAACGTCGAAACGCATGAAATAATTCACCAAATGATGAACAACCACTAAAATACAATAAGTATAGCCCTGGGGTATCTTAAGTAATGTTTCGAAGACATTTGGCGTTTTTCGAAAAATTGATCAAACTTTACCACAATTGCAGTACATAATCCACGGTTTTTCGACAAAATGACTCCGGAGCAAAAACGGCTCAAACTTTGGTGGTAGCCTCTAAGTATGATATAATGAGGATTTGCAAAATATTAAAGTTAAAAAACTAAGAGAAGGTGAGGAAAATGGCCAAAATGGTCATATATCCATACAAAATGATGAACGTCGAAACGCATGAAATAATTCACCAAATGATGAACCAACACTCAAATACAACAACTATAGTCCTGGGGTATCTTAAGTAATGTTTCGAAGACATTTGGCGTTTTTCGAAAAATTGATCAAATTTGACCAGAATCGTCGTATATAATCCACGGTTTTTCGATAAAATGGCTCCGGAGTAAAAACGGCTCAAACTTTGGTGGCAGGCTCTCAGTATGATATAATGAGGATTTCCAAAATATTAGAGTAAAAAAAACCTAAGAGAAGATAAGGAAAACGGGCAAAATAGTCATAAATCCATACAAAGTGACGAGCGCCGAAACGCATGAAATACTTCACAAAATGAGGAACTAACACTACAATGTAACAAGTATAGTCCACGGATATCTTCAGTAATGTTTGGAAAACATTTGGCTTTTATCGAAAAATTGATTAAATTTGACCATAAATGCAGTACATAATCCACGGTTTTACGATAAAATGGCTCCGGAGCAAAAACGGCTCAAACTTTGGTGGTAGGCTCTAAATATGATATAATGAGGATTTGCAGAATATTAGAGTAAAAAACCTAAGAGAAAATAAGAAAAACAGCCAAAACGGTCATAAATCCGTAAAAAGTAACGAGCGTCGAAACGCATGAAATACTTCACAAAATGAGGAACCAACACTTAAATCCAACTAGTATAGTCCTAGGGCATCTTTAGTAATGTTGGGAGGACATTTGGCGTTTTTCACAAAATTGATCAAATTTTACCACAATCGCAGTACTTAATCCACGATTTTTCAATAAAATAGTTTCTGAGTAAAAACCGCTCAAAATTTAATGGTAATCTCTAAATATAATATAACGAGGGTTTGAAAAATATTGGAACCAAAAACATAAGAGAAGATAAGGAAAATGGCCAAAACGGTCATAATTCCATACAAAATAACGTAGAAACGCATGAAATACTTCACTAAACTGCTCAAACTTTGGTGCTAGGCTCTAAGTATGATATAATGAGGATTTTCAAAAGATTAGAGTAAAAAATCTATGAGAAGATACGGAAAACGGCCAAAACTTTCATAAATCCATACAAAGTGACGAGCGTCGAAACGCATGAAATAATTCACAAAATGAGGAACTAACACTCAAATGTAACAAGTATGGTCCACTGATATCTTCAATAATGTTTGGAAGCCATTTGCCTTTTTTTCGAAAAATAGATCAAATTTGACCAGAATCGTATTATAATCCACGGTTTTTCGATAAAATAGCTCCGGAGCAAAAACGGCTCAAAATTTGGTGGTAGGCTCTAAATATGATATAATGAGGATTTCCAAAATATTAGAGTAGAAAAACCTAAGAGAAGATAAGGAAAACGGCCAAAACGGTCATAAATCCGTACAAAGTGACGAGCGTCGAAACGCATGAAATACTTCACAAAATGAGGAACCAACACTTAAATCCAACTAGTATAGTCCTAGGGCATCTTTAGAAATGTTGGGAGGACATTTGTTTTTTTTAATTACTCAAATTTGACAAAAATCGCAAGACATAATCCACGGTTGTTCAATAAAATAGCTCCGGAGTAAAAACTGTTCCAATTTTTTATGGTAATCTCTAAATATAATGTAACGAGGATTTGCAAAATATTAGAGCCAAAAAGAAAAGAGAAGATAAGGAAAATGACCAAAACGGTCATAAATCCATACAAAATGACGAGCGTCGAAACGCATGAAATATTTCACCATATGACGAACCAACATTCAAATACAACAAGAATAGTCCTAGGGTATCTTTTGTAACGTTTGGAAGACATTTGGCTTTTTTCGAAAAATTGATCAAATTTGACCAGAATCGCAGTACATAATCCACGATTTTTCGATAAAATGGCTCCGGAGCAAAAACGTCTCAAGCTTTGGTGCTAGGCTCTAAATATGATATATTGAGGATTTGCAAAAGATTAGAGTAAAAAACCTAAGAGAAGATAAGGAAAACGGTCAAAACGGTCATAAATCCAAACAAAGTGACGAGCGTCGACACGCATGAAACACTTCACAAAATGAGAAAAAAAAACATTCAAATCCTCCTAGGGCTGAACATCGGTGCAGAACCGGACTGGACCGGACCGAACCGAGGACCGAGAGTCAGTTTTGTGGACCGAGGACCGAGAGTCAGAATTTTGTAGACCGAGGACCGAACCAAATTTAACTCGGACTGGACCGAACCAGTCGGTTCGGTCCGGTTCTCGGTCTAGAACGAGTTTTTTCTCTCCCCTAAATCCTACAAGTATAGTCCTGGGGTGTCTAAAGTAATGTTTGGAGGACATTTGGTTTTTCTTTTAAAATTAATCAAATTTGACAAAAATAGCAAGACATAATCCACGGTTTTTCGATAAAATAGCTCCGGAGTAAAAACGGCTCAAATTTTAATGGTAATCTCTAAGTATAATATCACGAGGATTTGCAAAATATTATAGTAAAAAACCTAAGAGAAGAAAAGGAAAATGACTAAAACGGTCATAAATCCATACAAAATGACGAACGTCGAAACGCATGAAATATTTCACCAAATGACGAACCAACACTCAAATACTACAAGTATAGTCCCAGGGTATTTTTAGTAATGTTTGAAAGACATTTGGATTTTTTCGAAAATTTGCTCAAATTTAACCAGAATCGTAATCCAAATCCACGGTTTTTCGATAAAATGGCTCTGGAGTAAACACAGCTCAAACTTTGGTGGTAGGTTATATGTATAATATAATGAGGATTTACAAAATATTAGAGTAAAAAACGTAAAAAGATAAGGAAAACGACCAAAATAGTCATAAATCCATACAAAATGACGAGCGTCGAAACGCATGAAATGTTTCACAAAATGAGTAACTAACACTAAAATGTAACAAGTATAGTCCACCGATATCTTCATTAATGTTTAAAGACATTAGCTTTTATCGAAAAATTGATCAAATTTATCATTACATAATCCACAGTTTTTCGATAAAATGGCTCTGGAGCACAAACGGCTCAAACTTTGGTGGTAGGCTCTAAATATGATATAATGAGGATTTGCAAAATATTAGACTAAAAACCTAAGAGAAGATAAGAAAAACGGCCAAAAATCCGTACAAAGTGCGAGCGTCGAAACGCATGAAATATTTCACAAAATGAGGAACCAACAATCAAATTCAACTAGTATAGTCCTAAGGCATCTTTAATAATGCTGGGAGGACATTTGGCGTTTTTCACAAAATTGATCAAATTTTACCACAATCGCAATACTTAATCCACGATTTTTCGATAAAATAGCTCCAGAGTAAAAACGGCTGAAATTTTAATGGTAATCTCTAAATATAATGTAACGAGGATTTGTAAAATATTAGAGCCAAAAACATAAGAGAAGATAAGGAAAATGACCAAAACGCTCATAAATCCATAAAAAATGACGAGCGTCGAAACGCATGAAATACTTCACCAAATGACGAACCAACACTTAAATTCAACAAGATTAGTCTTAGAGTATCTTTAGTAGTGTTTGGAAGACATTTGGCTTTTTTCGAAAAATTGATCAAATTTGACCAAAATCGTAGTACATAATCCACACTTTTTCGATAAAATGGCTCCGGAGTAAAAACGGCTCGAACTTTGGTGGCAGGCTCTAAGTATGATATAATGAGGCTTTGTAAAATATTAGAGTAAAAAACCGAAAAGAAGATAAGGAAAACGGCCAAAATAGTCATAAATCTATACAAAATCACGAGGGACAAAACGCATGAAATATTTCACAAAATGAGGAACTAACACTCAAATCCATCTAGTATAGTCGTAAGGCATCTTTAGTAATGCTGGGAGGACATTAGGCGATTTTCAAAAAATTGATCAAATTTTACCACAATCGCAGTAATTAATCCACGATTTTTCGATAAAATAGTTCCGGAGTAAAAAGGGCTCCAATTTTTATGGTAATCTCAAAATATAATGTAATGAGGATTTGCAAAATATTAGAGCCAAAAACAAAAGAGAAGATAAGGAAAATGACCAAAACGGTCATAAATCCATACAAAATGACGAGCGTCGAAAGGCATAAAATAATTCACCAAATGACGAACCAACACTCAAATACAAAAAGAATCGTCCTAGAGTATCTTTAGTAATGTTTGGAAGACATTTGCCTTTTTTTCGAAAATTGATCAAATTGGGCCAGAATCGCAGTACATAATCCACGATTTTTCGATAAAATGGCTCCGGAACAAAAACTGCTCACACTTTTGTGCTGGGCTCTAAGTATGATATAATGAGGATTTGCAAAAGATTAGAGTAAAAAATCTAAGAGAAGATACGGAAAACGGCCAAAACTTTCGTAATTCCACACAAAGTGACGAGCGTTGAAACGCATGAAATACTTCACAAAATGAGGAACTAACACTCAAATGTAACAAGTATAGTCCACGGATATATTCAGTAATGTTTGGAAGCCATTTGCCTTTTTTTCGAAAAATAGATCAAATTTGACCAGAATCGTATTATAATCCACGGTTTTTCGATAAAATAGCTTAGGAGCAAAAACGGCACCAAATTTGGTGGTAGGCTCTAAGTATGATATAATGAGGATTTGCAAAATATAAGAGTAAAAATCTAAGAGAAGATAAGGAAAACGGCTAAAACGGTCATAAATCCATACAAAGTGACGAGCGTCGAAACGCATGACATACATCACAAAAAGAGAAAAAAAAAACAATCAAATCCTACATGTATAGTCCTAGGGTGTCTAAGTAATGTTTGGAGGACATTTGGTTAATTTTTAAATTAATCAAATTTGACAAAAATCGCAAGACATAATCCACGGTTTTTCAAAAAAATAGCTCCGGAGTAAAAACTGTTCCAATTTTTTATGGTAATCTCTAAATATAATGTCACCAGGATTTGCAAAATATTATAGCCAAAAACAAAAGAGAAGATAAGGAAAATGACCAAAACAGTCATAAATCCATACAAAATGACGAGCGTCGAAACGCATGAAATATTTCACTAAATGACGAACCAACACTCAAATACAACAAGAATAGTCCTAAGGTATCTTTTGTGTTTGGAAGACATTTGGCTTTTTTCGAAAAATTGATCAAATTTGACCAGAATTGCAGTGTATAATCCACGATTTTTAGATAAAATGGCTTCGGAGCAAAAACGTCTCAAACTTTGGTTCTAGGCTCTAAATATGATATAATGAGGATTTGCAAAAGGTTAGAGTAAAAAACCAAAGAGAAGATAAGGAAAACGGCCAAACGGTCATAAATCCATACAAAGTGACGAGTGTCGAAACGCATGAAATAATTCACAAAATGACAAAAAAAACATTCAAATCCTACAAGTATAGTCCTAGGGTGTCTAAAGTAATGTTTGGAGGACATTTGGGTTTTTTTTTTTAAATTAATCAAATTTGACAAAAATCGCAAGACATAATCCACGATTTTTCGATAAAATAGCTCCAGAGTAATGGTAATCTCAAATTTTAATGGTAATCTCTAAGTATAATATAACGAAGATTTGCAAAATATTAGAGTAAAAAAACTAAGAGAAGAAAAGAAAAATGATCAAAACGGTCATAATCCATACAAAATGACGAACGTCGAAACGCATGAAATACATCACTAAATGACGAACCATTACTCAAATACTACAAGTATAGTCCCAGGGTATTTTTAGTAATGTTTGGAAGACATTTGGCTTTTTTCGAAAAATTGCTCAAATTTGACCAGAATCGTAATACAAATCCACGGTTTTTCGATAAAATGGCTCCGGAGTAAAAACGGCTCACACTTTGGTGGTAGGCTCTAAGTATAATATAATGACGATTTGCAAAATATTAGATTAAAAAAACATAAAAGAAGATAAGGAAAACGACCAAAACAGTCATAAATCCATACAAAGTGACGAGCGTCGAAACGCATGAAATATTTCACAAAATGAGGAACTAACACTCAAATGTAACAAGTATTGTCCACGGATATCTTCAGTAATGTTTGGAAGACATTTGGCTTTTATCGAAAAATTGAATAAAATTTGACCATAAATGCAGTACATCCACGGTTTTTGGATAAAATGGCCCCGGAGAAAAAACGGCTCAAACTTTGGTGGTAGGCTCTAAATATGATATAATGAGGATTTGCAAAATATTAGAGTAAAAACCTAGGAGAAGATAAGAAAAAACGGCCAAAATTGTCAAAAATCCGTACAAAGTGACGAGCGTTGAAACGCATGAAATACTTCACAAAATGAGGAACCAACACTCAAATCCAACTAGTATAGTCCTAGGGTATCTTTAGTAATGTTGGGAGGACATTTGGCGTTTTTCACAAAATTGATCAAATTTTACCACAATCGCAGTACTTAATCCACGATTTTTCGATAATATAGCTCCGGAGTAAAAACGGCTGAAATTTTAATGGTAATCTCTAAATATAATTTAACGAGGATTTGCAGAATATTAGAGCCCAAAACATAAGAGAAGATAAGGAAAATGACCAAAACGGTCATATATCCATACAAAATTACGAACGTCGAAACGCATGAAATAATTCACCAAATGACGAACCAACACTCAAATACAACAAGAATAGTCCTAGGATATCTTTAATAATGTTTCGAAGACATTTGGCGTTTTTCGAAAAATTGATCAAATTTTACTACAACCGCAGTACATAATCCACGGTTTTTCGATAAAAGGATCCGGAGCAAAAACGGCTCAAACTTTTGTGGTAGGATCTAAATATGATATTATGAGGATTTGCAAAATATTAGAGCATAAAATCTAAGAGAAGATAAGAAAAACGGACAAAACAGTCAAAAATCCGTACAAAGTGACGAGCGTCGAAACGCATGAAATACTTCACAAAATTAGGAACCAACACTCAAATCCAACTAGTATAGTCCTAAGGCATCTTTAGTAATGTTGGGAGGACATTTGGCGTTTTTCACAAAATTGATCAAATTTTACCACAATCGCAGTACTTAATCTACGATTTTTCGACAAAATAGCTTCGGAGTAAAAACGGCTCAAATTTTAATGGTAATCTCTAATTATAATGTAACGAGGATTTGCAAAACATTAGAGCAAAAAACATAAGAGAAGATAAGGAAAATGAGCAAAACAGTCATAAAATCCATACAAAATGACGAGCGTCGAAACGCATGAAATATTTCACAAAATGAGTAACCAACTCTCAAATACAACAAGAATAGTCCTAGGGTATCTTTAATAATGTTTCGAAGACATTTGGCGTTTTTCGAAACATTGATCAAATTTTACCACAACTGCAGTATATAATCCATGGTTTTTCGATAAAATGGCTCCGGGGCAAAAACGGCTCAAACTTTGGTGATAGGCTCTAAATATGATATAATGAGAATTTGCAAAATATTAGAGTAAAAAACCTAAGAGAAGATAAGGAAGCCAAAACGGTCATAAATCCATACAAAGTGAGTAGTGTCGAAAGGCATGAAATATTTCACAAAATGAGGAAACAACACTCAAATATAACAGGTATAGTCCACGGATATCTGCAGTAATGTTTGGAAGACATTTGGCTTTTTTTGAAAAATTAATCAAATTTGACCAGAACCGCAGTACATAATTTAAAGTTTTTCGATAAAAAAATTTCGAACAAAAAACGGCTCAAATTTTAATTGTAAAATAGAAGTATGATATAATGATGATTTGCAAAATATTAGAACCAAAAGTCAAAGTGAAGATAAGGAAAACAGGCAAAACGGTTATAAATCCATACAAATTGACGAATGTCGAAATGCATGAAATACTTCAGAAAATGAGGAACCAACATTCAAATCCAACAAGTATTGTCCTAGGGCATCTTTAGTAATCCTGGGAGGACATTTGACGTTTTTCACAAAATTGATTAAATTTTACTATAATCGCAGTACATAATTCACGGTTTTTCGATAAAATTTCTTCGGAGCCAAAACGTCTCAAATTTTTGTGGTAGTTTCTAAGTATGATATATTGAGGATTTGCAAAATATTAGAGTAAAAAACCTACGAGAAGATAAGGAAAATGGCCAAAACGGTCATAAATTCATACAAAGTGACGAGAGTCTAAACGCATGAAATACTTCACAAAATGAAGAACCAACACTCAAACGCAACAAGTATAGTCCTCGAATATCTTCAGTAATTTTTGGAAGACATTTGGCTTGTTTTGAAAAATGGATTAAATTTGAACAGAATCTGGACCTCGGGTGACGATTACCAAAGCCTATTCGCACACATCATATGTGAGACAGAGCTTGCCTGTGCAATAGTTGCCTGCCGTCAGCTCGTCATTTTGTCAAAGGCGTCCCAGGCGTAACACACACACTATTAAGTATTCAAAATGCTAAATCAAACAAAAAGGAGAACTAATATCTTTCTTCTGAAAATTCTTTCCTGGATAAATTTGTATCTATAAGTATGTTTTCTAAAAATATATACCTTAATCGGCCTAGCTACTGGACCGAAACTTGAAAACAAAAAAAAAAAAAAAAAAAAAAAAAAAAAAAAAAAAACTATCCAAACACTGTACGAGTTAGCCTCTGATGCTTTGCCTTGCCTGTGTTTCATGGGCACCAAATTACTTCTGCGAGAAACACACGGGAGCAACGATCATCCGATGCCTTGTGTTTTCTACACATACCAATACTGCACGGATATCAGAGAGCTATTCATTAGGAACCATAGAATAAAAAAACAAAGGTTAACCATAGCAAAAAAGAAAAGGAGTAAAATGTTGGTTAGAATGGGATAGCAACAAAAACAACATTATTCATATAGGAAACTCAATGCACCGAAGTCATTTTATGAGTAAAACACAAAAGGCGTACTCAACATCCAATTGCTTTCGTTTCTTTCACCAAGAGGCCAAGGTGCGCTCGGAGATCCTGCGAAAACAGTAGTAAAGCTATATAATTAAACAAATAAAAATGAAAAAACGCAAGAACCACCAATAACGGAAACAGTTGAGAACTAATATGTAAGTTAAAACAAAAAGACCACGAATACATCTCTAATCTACATTCGCATTTCATGTCCATCATAACAACCACGAGTTAAAAAGTAAATTTTGGTGACCTAAAAGTTAGTAGCCATCAATTCCACAAATCAGGTTTTTTTTCCCAAGAACCGGAGGGATTCAGATCTTGAACATCAAATTCAAAAGTTAATAAAAGTGATACAGGAGAGAGTCCGGAGAGCACTAAAATTACAGGTCCTTCCCTAGAAGAAAGTCAATAATAGCTCACCAGTTGAACATCAATTTACACGGAAACTAAACAGGACACAAGTACCCTAGAACAACACTATAGATATACAAGGTTATCTAGTATATCCTATGTGATCTCGATATTAGTTTGATCTATTTCAAAAAATTCCATCACTCTTGCAGCACTGGACACAAAGAGTAGCTAGTCGTTGATGATGTACTCATGTTACAATGTGCAGTTGTTGCACGAGCTGAAAATGCCTTCTTAAATTTAACAAACATCATAGCTAACAACTAACAAGACATATGGGGTAAAATGATGAATCATTTCCATGCATAATAGATTTGAAGAGGCTCTGTACTTGCCCGGTCATGCTGCAGGGAGCTACCTGATTATTATCTTCTATATCACAAACAACATTGTTGGCATACGTTCTTAAAGCATGAACAGGTCACAAAATATTTAGTGGGACAAAGATAAGACACCAAAAAAGAAACAAAAGAACAACCCAAAGATGAGTAACAAAAGCATTCATATATCGATATTTTCATTTATATAGGACAACCAAACAAGCAAACTCAGTCGCATCAAAAATGCTCAAAATGGATATTCACCAACTAATTTCGTAAACTAGGAAAATTTTTGAGAAATTATGAGATGCAGATACCACGAAAATCCATCAAGTCATCAATAAACACTATGGACTTTACGTTTGAAAATAAAAATGTTGCTGTTTAAGTTAGTTACGTTTGAAAAAAAAAAAAGTTAATTTCGAAGACAAGTTACTTTTGAAAATAAAAACATTACCCTTGAAGAATACTTTTGAAAAGGAAAACAAAAACAATGGGGGAGAAAAAATATCTGGTGGAAATTTGGCCGTCAATCAGAAATAGTCAATGGTGCCAACACCGTTGGTGGTGAGGTTTCACGGTTCCCGACAGTGGGGCTTGCTGAAAGTGGCGCCTGCTGTAAATGGGAGAAGGGGGCAGAAATTGTTTGGGGTAGGTGGGGTATAATACTAAATGTAAAGACATCAGTAAGAGATCTCATAGTCCAAGACCGCCTAACGCTAGAATTTGTATGATTTAGCCATTTCAATGGTCTAATAAATGATCCCAAAGTAGGGTATTGGTGGCGAAACAATATAAGCTTTGGTGGAATTGTTCATTCACTACTTGGTAGCTTGACTCCTGAGCTTTCTCAAGAAATTCAAGCTTCTCATACCAAGTCCATTTTTAGCTTCAGGGTGCTGATTACACACTAGATACAAAAGTGTTCTTAGCGATTCTACCTCTAAAGCCTCATCCTGGAGAAAATCATTTATAAGCAACATGTGAGACAAAGCACAAAAACTATCAATGAAGGAAAAACTATCATTCATAAAACATAATTCACCTATGACTTGGCCACAAGTATGAGGTTTCACCCCAAACATACCTGACTCTTGGGTCATAGATCTCCTCTACCAGGTCCATCACTTTTTCCTGCGAGAAAGAAGGCTCGTCTTTTTAAAGAATATAAATGAAGGGAAACGCATGAAAAGAAAGGCCAGCACTATTGCCAGAGAATGAATCAACACTGCATGTAGTGCACGCGCCTGAGAGAGGGCTGCGTGAAAGGGTTGAAACCTTCTCTGGCATTATCAACGGCCAAAAGAAATTAAAAGAAATTGAGATGTGAGACCTTAAACATGCTCATCCCAGTAGCATAGTATTTTGCTTTCTCCTGTGAGAGAACATTTGATCAGCAAAAGATTTTTTTTTTCCTTTGCGTAAGAAAAAATTCACTAATACAAATAGCAAAGCAAATGACGGCAAGGTGTCCTCATTGCTCAAAAATAGTTTGAAATCTGCCCAAATCTTTTTCAATTAAACGGGTTGCTTTGAAGACACCTGCTACGTTAGCCCAAAAAGAAGCAAGATAAACCTCTGTAAGTTAAAACGCGTTTAAAAATTGACATACTGGATACTCTCATTATGTGCTTTTACCAATGTCCTCGTATAAGAATGCAATATCACAAACGCACCGGAAGACATTAATTAAAGTTCCAAGTCACAAAATTATCACTAATTTCTTCGAACCTAAGAATTAAAAAACCCGCCCAAAAAAAAAGAAGAGAGAAATTTTGATTAAGCCCACGCCAAAGAAAATTTTCCATTGAATAGATAACTCACCTCCATTACATCTTCTTAAGCCTGCAAATTTGATAGGTAAAGATCCGACACATAACGCAAACATTTGCACTAAGAGCAGCTTTAACATTTAAACAAAACTCCTAAACATAAAAAAATTACAAAGATTAATGAGAAGACTCAATTACCAGGAGTGGTTTCCTTTGCATTATAACTATCAGGTGCTTCTTCAAAGAACATCAGCTCGTAATCGTCACGCTTCTTATAAACCTTAGCCCAGAAGGTTTTTGTTTTGCCATCTAGTTTATCGAGCGCCCTCAAGGTGAGATAGTATATGACACCAGAGACCAACTGCTGATTTGCCCTCACGAGGTCGATGTACTCTAACACAGTATCCTAAGTTAGACTCACAAAGGCAACAAATGAAAGGCATGAGATCAAATATGCTAAGAATTTTAAAACAATCTATACATAGAAACTAAAATTTGTACACTGTTTTTTTCTATTGGAATATGGTCAAACTAGTTCCTCCCCCCATTATATTTTACAACCCACTTACCCTTTGAATTTCTTAGATCAACTAACAAGCCACATTCATATAGTACGATAATGAAGACATCAAAGTTGTCGGTGCAACATGAACTCGGTAATTCAAAAGGCAATACTAGCATGATCAAAAACACGAGTTTGGGACAGAAATAGAAAGCAAACCTCTTGACGATTATGTTGCTCAACAGAAAACTTGGCACACAATTCAGCAAGTTGCCTGCACCTATGGTTGCACTCACCGATCTCCATAATCCCACCGCAAACGGAACCCGTACATCCCCTCACATCAAAACCCTAATACACAAGTAAAATTAGGATTGATTAATTACGCAACCATAGACAATTACTATACTCATTAATCACTTTAATGCACTGAGATGAAATTTTATCGAAAAAGTCGAGACCACCTTGCTTTCTCGAACTTTCTTCAAGTAGAATTCATACTCGCGAGGTTTCATCATGCGCTTATGCCAAAGCCCTTCTGAGATATTTTCAGGGCGATCATACAAAGTTCCTCTTAATGTAGGGTTATTGTATGATGCCAGAAAAGCATCTTTTGACCTTCTTTTCCTGCTCAATTTCAATTGATAAAAACCCTAACAAAATTCAGAATATTTCATTTAATCAAAACTTCAATAGGAAGATTGACGTACCAATATTCGACGTCGCCGATGTGGGAATCAAAATCGCCGAAATCGCTGCCACGGGGCGCCAATATTCGTATGTGAGGTGAGTTAGGGTTCACGAGAGCGCCGGCAACCTTTATGAGTGCTCATATCCTTCTAATAGTTCTGTAGTGTCATATGATGAGGTTTCCCAAAGATTGAGGGGGTAAAAACCAATTCTAAGTACCTAAATCAGAGAAAATTTATATGGTATGATTGGCGGATAAAGTGTTCCGAAATGGGTTGAAAAACTATTCAAAAGAGGGAAACAAAACTCACTTCCATTATGGGAACTTAAAACACGTACACGAGTAAATTTATGAGAACATTCGACTACTTTCAGAAAATTGGTCAAAATTGCCCAAAATTCAAGGTTATAATGCACGCTTTTTTGGTCCAAAATGGCTCTGAGAAAAAAAGTGCTCATATTCTTCCAATAGTTCCGTAGTGACATATAATGAGGTTTCCCAAAGATTGAGGGGGTAAAAACCAATTCTAAGTACCTAAATTAGCGAAATTTATGTGGCACGATTGACGGATAAAGTGTTCCGAAATAGGTTGAAATACTATTCAAACAAGGGAAACGAAAATCACTTCCATTATGGGAACTTAAAACACGTACACGAATAAATTATGAGAACATTAGACTAGTTTCAGAAAATTGGTCAAAATTGCCCAAAATTGAAGGTTATAATGCACGCTTTTTTTGGTCAAAAATGGCTCCGAGAAAAAAAGTGCTCATATTCTTCCAATAGTTCTGTAGTATCATATGATGAGGTTTCCGTAAGATTGAGGGGTTAAAAACCAATTCTAAGTACCTAAATCAACGAAATTCATATGGTACGATTGGCGGATAAAGTGTTCTGAAATGGGTTGAAAAACTCTTCAAACGAGGGAAACGAAACTCAATTCCATTATGGGAACTTAAAACACGTACACGTGTAAATTTATGAGAACATTCGACTACTTTCAGAAAATTGGTCAAAATTGCAAAAATTTGAAGGTTAATGCACGCTTTTTTGGTCAAAAATGGCTCCGAGAAAAAAAGTCTTATTCTTCCTATAATTCCATAGTGTCATATAATGAGGTTTCCCAAAGATTGAGGGGTAAAAACACATTCTAAGTACCTAAACCAGCGAAATGTATATGCTACGATTAGCGGATAAAGTGTACCGAAATGGGTTGAAAAACTCATCAAACGAGGGACTTGAAACTCACTTACATTATGGTAATTTAAAATACGTATAGGAGTAAAATTATGAAAACATTCGACTATTTTCAGAAAATTGGTAAAAATTGCCCAAAATTGAAAGTTATAATGCACGTTTTTTTTGGTCAAAAATGGAATGGCTCCGAGAAAAAAAGTGCTCATATTCTTCCAATAGTTCTGTAGTGTCATCTGATGAGGTTTCCCAAAGATTGAGGGAGTAAAAACCAATTCTAAGTACCTAAATAAGAGAAAATTTATATGGTACGATTGGCGGATAAAGTGTTCCGAAATGGGTTGAAAAACTATTCAAACGAGGGAAACGAAACTCATTTCCATTATGGGAACTTAAAACACGTACACGAGTAAATTTATGAGAACATTCGACTACTTTCAGAAAATTGGTCAAAATTGCCCAAAACTGAAGGTTATAATACACGCTTTTTTGGTCCAAAATGGCTTCGAGAAAAAAAAGTGCTCATATTCTTCCAATAGTTCCGAAGTGTCATATAATGAGGTTTCCCAAAGATTGAGGGGGTAAAAACCAATTATAAGTACCTAAATCAGAGAACATTTATATGGTACTATTGGCGGATAAAGTGTTCTGAAATGGGTTGAAAAGCTATTCAAACGAGGGAAACAAAACTCACTTCCATTATGGGAACTTAAAACACGTACACGAGTAAATTTATGAGAACTTTCTAATACTTTCAAAAAATTGGTCAAAATTGCCCAAAACTGAAGGTATGCACGCTTTTTTGGTCTAAAATGGCTCCGAGAAAAAAAAGTGTTCATATTCTTCCAATAGTTCCGTAGTGTCATTTAATGAGGTTTCCCAAAGATTGAGGGGGTAAAAACGAATTCTAAGTACCTAAATTAAAGAAAATTCATATGGTACGATTGGCGGATAAAGTGTTTTGAAATGGGATAAAAATTTCTTTAAACGAGGGAAACGAAATTCGTTTCCATTAGGGGAACTTAAAACACGTACACGAGTAAATTTATGAGAAGATTCGACCACTTTCAGAAAATTTGTCAAAATTGCCCAAAATTGAAGCTTAATGCACGCTTTTTTGGTCAAAAATAGCTCCGAGAAAAAAAATGGTCATATTCTTCCTATAGTTCCATAGTGTCATATAATGAGGTTTCCCAAAGATTGAGGGGTAAAAACACATTCTAAGTACCTATACCATCGAAATGTATATGCTACGATTAGCGGATAAAGTGTACCGAAATGGGTTGAAAAATTTATCAAACGAGGGAATTGAAACTCACTTACATTATGGTAATTTCAAATACGTATAGGAGTAAAATTATGAAAACATTCGCCTAATTTCAGAAAAGTGGTAAAAATTACCCAAAATTGAAAGTTATAATGCACGGTTTTTTGGTCGAAAATGGCTCCGAGAAAAAAAGTGTTCATATTCTTCCAAGAGTTCTTTAGTATCATATGATGAGGTTTCCCTAAGATTGAGGGGTTAAAAACCAATTCCAAGTACCTAAATCAACGAAATTCATACGGTACAATTGGCGGATAAAGTGTTTTGAAATGGGATAAATATTTCTTTAAACGAGGGAAACGAAATTCGTTTCCATTATGGGAACTGAAAACACGTACACGAGTAAATTTATGAGAATATTCGACTACTTCCATAAAATTGGTCAAAATTGCACAAAATTGGAAGTTATAATGCACGCTTTTTGGGTCAAAATGGCTTGGAGAAAAAAAAAATGGTCATATTCTTCCTATAGTTCCATAGTGTCATATAATGATGTTTCCCAAAGATTGAGGGGTAAAAACACATTCTAAGTACCTAAACCAGCGAAATGTTTATGCTACGATTAGCGGATAAAGTGTACCGAAATGAGTTGAAAAACTCATCAAACGAGGGAATCGAAACTCACTTACATTATGGTAATGTAAAGCACGTATAGGCGTAAAATCGCGAAAACATTCGACTACTTTCAGAAAATTGGTAAAAATTGCCCAAAATTGAAGGTTATAATGCACGCTTTTTTGGTCCAAAATGGCACCGAGAAAAAAGTGTTCATATTCTTCCAATAGTTCTGTAGTGTCATCTGATGAGGTTTCCCAAAGATTGAGGGGGTAAAAACCAAATCTAAGTACCTAAATCGGAGAAAATTTATATGGTAAGATTGGCGGATAAAGTGTTCCGAAATGGGTTGAAAAACTATTCAAACGAGGGAAACAAAAGTCAATTCCATTATGGGAACTTAAAACACGTACACGAGTAAATTTATGAGAACATTCGACTACTTTCAGAAAGTTGGTCAAAATTGCCCAAAACTGAAGGTTATAATGCACGCTTTTTTGGTCCAAAATGGCTCCGAGAAAAAAAGTGCTCATATTCTTCCAATAGTTCCGTAGTGTCATATAATGAGGTTTCCCAAAGATTGAGGGGGCAAAAACCAATTCTAAGTACCTTAATCAGCGAAATTTATGTGGCACGATTGACGGATAAATTGTTCCGAAATGGGTTGAAAAACTATTCAAACGAGGGAAACGAACCTCACTTCCATTATGGGAACTTAAAACACGTACACGAATAAATTTATGAGAACATTCGACTACGTTCAGAAAATTGGTAAAAATTGCCCAAAACATGCACACTTTTTGGTCCAAAATGGCTCCGAGAAAAAAGTGCTCATATTCTTCCAATAGTTATGTAGTGTCATCTGATGAGGTTTCCCAAAAATTGAGGGGGTAAAAACCAATTCCAAGTACTTAAAATCAGAGAAACTTTATATGGTACGATTGGCGGATAAAGTGTTCCGAAATGGGTAGAAAAACTATTCAAACGAGGGAAACAAAACTCACTTTCATTATGGACTTAAAACACGTACACGAGTAAATTTATGACAACATTCGACTACTTTCAGAAAATTGGTCAAAATTTCCCAAAATGGAAGGTTATAATGCACGCTTGTTTGGTCCAAAATGGCTCCGAGAGAAAAAGTGCTCATATTCTTCCAATAGTTCCGTAGTGTCATATAATGAGGTTTCCCAAAGATTGAGGGGGTAAAAACCAATTCTAAGTACCTAAATCAGCGAAATTTATGTGGCACGATTGACGGATAAAGTGTTCCTAAATGGGTTGAAAAACTATTCAAACGAGGGAAACGAACCTCACTTCCATTATGAGAACTTAAACACGTACACGAGTAAATTTATGAGAACATTTGACTACTTTCAGAAAATTGGTCAAAATTGCCCAAAATTGAAGGTTAATGCACGCTTTTTTGGTCAAAAATGGCTCCGAGAACAAAAGTGCTCATATTCTTCCAATAGTTATGTAGTGTCATATGATGAGGTTTCCCAAAGATTGAGGGGGTAAATACCAATTCTAAGTACCTAAATCAGAGAAAATTTATATGGTACGATTAGCAGATAAAGTGTTCCGAAATGGGTTGAAAAACTCTTCAAACGAGGGAATTGAAACTCATTTCATTATGGGAACTTAAAACACGTACACGAGTAAATTTATGAGAAGATTCGACTACTTTCAGAAAATTGGTCAAAATTGCCCAAAATTGAAGGTTATAATGCGCGCTTTATTTGACGATTTTCGGAACCTACAATAGGTTTTTGGTTCTAATATTTTCCACAAATCTATAATATGACTCCTTGGTGCAGCTACAAAGATTTGAGCACTTTTTGTACCGGTACTACTTTTGACGAAAAACCGTGGATTATATGCTTCGATTTTCGACAATTTTGACCAAATATTTTAAAGCAACCAAACGTTATTCAAATATTTACTATAGACAGCCTTAGAGCACCCTAGTTGAATAGGGAGTGGGTTCCTCTGTTATTGAAGATTTACGACCTTTGAGCAAAAGTCACTCGTCCAGGCAAACATGCTATTTTTTCTGATTTTTTGAACCTGCGATAGGTTTTTTCAACTTCCTTGCAGCACAATAAAAGCTTGAATCTTTAGAAATCTTAATTCAAGCTACTCATATACAAGTCCACTAGCAACTTCAGGATGATGTTTATACACTAGATACCAGAACAATCTTAACAAATTGGCCTTCACGACAAAGCCCGGGAGGGAATCATTCATAAGCACACAAAATATTCACCAGACATGGAACGTCAAAGAGAAAAGCTTATTATGTTCCAATGCCTACTAGAAAACAAGACAAATTTCGCCAAACATTCGACAAGCACGAGATTTACTCGAATCTTACCTGAATTTTTAGGTATAGTATTCGAATGCCTCCTCTACCTTCTTCTTTACTTTTTCCTTCGAAAAAAGAAAGTTCATTTAGTTAAAGTACATTGAAGGAAGGAAATGTTATGAAATGGAATGAATTGAGATGTGAGTGAGACCTCAAACATGCTGCTTCTGGTGGCAATATGTTCCGCTTTCTCCTGAGATCAGATTAGAAATAGTAAAATATAATGAAAACTAAGATTAGACATGACAGCCTCAGAGAACAATGTCCCAGCACACCCTTACTATATATTAAGCTATTAATCACAAAAGAGCTAATAAGAGGAAAGGCGGCACAATAGTGTTTACAACAGATGATGACACGGTCGGGGTAGGTAAGTATGCATGCTTTGCAAATCATGATCAGTACACTCCCTCTGGGAATTTTTAAAAGATGTAGACTCAGCCACACTCTTTACAGTGAACTTAACCCCTGCAATGTTAAACTATCCCCATTCCCCATAAATTTCATCCTCCTCGCCACGCACCTGAAACGATTTACTTTTCTCACCTAATATTGCATCTGAGCTTACGTAATCTTCCCAATTGGAATAGCCCACGAAACGTATTCAGCCCTATAAGTCTAAGATGAGAGGAGGTGAAGAGCTTTAAAAAAAGGGGTGGGAAAACAGCACCTTCTCACTGATGATTCCACAAATAAAGGAATGAGCGGGCCCAATCAAAATCAAAAAGAACAATGCGGCCACTTCACTTCTTGCCGCTTTATGGTTGAAGAAGGTGAGCTTTTGGTGGAAGATTAAGAAGGCGATTTCATAGGAAAGTTTATAAGTATACAGATTTTGGTTTGAGGTTAGAGATCTCAGATTTCGCGGGGTTTCACGGTTGATGGGCAAGAAAGAGAGGGGGGATGAAGAGATGGCAGAAGACATTGCAATTTTCAATGCGTCGAAAGCTTTAAACTGATCAATGCCAGGTTAAACGATAAAAATTACGTAGAAAGAGAAAATGCTCATCTTATAATAAACCAGTCATTGCAAAAGAGATCTGAACAAAGGGAAAAACATCTAACGTGGGTCACAGTAAACATCATCAGACAAATGTGTATCATCTTACCCACCAATAGAGATCAAATTACAATAGCCAGACTATTATCTATACTCTAAAGTGATTGTTAGTGAATCAACTGGTGTTGCAAATTGCAGCTTTACAGCTACAAAGAAAACCTACCCAACATTTTAATTCATACATGTGACAATAGATATATCCAAAAACATCCCAATGTGCATATATATAAGAAAGATCAGGAAAAGTCGAGTTTCATAAAGAATACCTACTTCACATGACAATGATGCCCATATATTTGTAGCAATTGACACAACCTAATACATGTAACCATACAATTCAAAGATTAGATAAAAACCAATAAGCAAAAATGCACAGAATTGACTCACATGACAGAGTGAAAGCTAACTTCTGAATATGATCGCTCTTCCAGAATGGGCAAGTGCCTCAACTCCTTCCTGTAACAGCGAAAAGTAATTAGCTACACCTTGTGTTAACTAGGACTGAATCTTGAGTACTAATTTTTCATACAGATACATACGCAAACGTCACAAAAGGACGTTGCGCTCTAGAACGAGATTTTGAAGTCACTTTCCTCCTCTTTGATTTCACTTTTTTCCTTTTAGTCTCCTTAGCTAGCCCTTCACTTTCTGGAGATTACAAAAAAAAAAAAAAAAAAAAAAAAGACAGGTTACATGGAATCAAACTGAAAGTGTGGTCTGCAGAACATCATCATCCAATAATTTTCTATTTTTATTTTTGCACAATGAAGCCAAAGATTCACACTTCTTCTTTTCTTTTTGAGGCCCACACTTCTTTTGTTTTGTAATATGTTAAAAGCCTGGAATAAAGAAAATTGATTCACTAAACTAAATGCACTTCTTGTACTATAAAACAGTTGGTCGATGCAATTTCCTTTACGGTGAAACAGCTTCTTTGTACTATTAGCACAAGGCAAAACATAGGGATAATGTTGTTGTTTATGTTTCGTACAGGCATAACAGAAGTTAGAGGGATCTCCCCAAGATATAAGACACATTTAATAACCAAGCCTTAACCCCAAAATGATTAGGGGTCGGCTAACATAAATCGTCGCAAGTAACCGTCTTGTGGATGACATAACTATGTTACAGACATATGGTTGTAAAACAAGTGGAAAAGGTAGACTTTAAAAAAATAGTAGGAAGAAAGGGTCTGAGAGAAGATAAAAAGTTTAAGAGACGAAGAAAAAAGAGATTTAGAAAACCATACAAAGAAACCAAAACGAGTCATATTAAGTCCTCCACATGGATAGAGTCTCCACACCGCCCTATCCAAGACCCCTAACTATGTTATCATTTCACCACTCTTCTACTCTTCTATTCATCTAATAGCAGCTTTGAAATGTAAACAAAATTCCTGTACACGAAAAGTTGACAAAGACAAATTAAGAGGCTTGATTACCTGGTGTTGTTTCCTCTGCGGGGGCTTCTTCAAAGGATCTCAGCTCATAATCCTCAAACCCTCTAAAAATCTCTTCATAATTATGGTGTCGTAACGTAATAAACAAGATAGGAAACAAAAGGAAAGCTCTTGATAATTATGGTGTTCAACAGAAAACTTGGCAAACAATTCAGCAAGTTGCCTGTAACAACGGTTGCTCTTACTGATCTCGACAATCCCACCGCAAACAGAACCCGTACATCCCCTCACATCAAAACCAAATTACATTCGACATCATAATAATTACTATCATAATTCATCAATTTGACCTAACAATTTATCTTATTTGTCCAATTTAGTGCAAGTTTCATCAGAATTCCGCATACACTGACATCAAATTACTCCAAATAAAACAAAAAAAAAACATTGGGGAAATTGAGGGAAAATTAGGGTTTAATAAAAATACCTTGCTCTCTCGAAATTTCTTCATGTAATGCTCATACTCGTGAGGATTCATCATGCGCTTATGGCGCATCTCCTTTGGGATGTTTTTAGCGGTGTCGTAAACTGTACCTTTTAATTTGGGATGCTTGAATGATCTGAGGAATGATTCTTTTGACCTATTTTTCCTGCAATTTCCCAATCAATTTCAATTTCAATTGGAAGTGCAATTTCCCAATCAATTTCAATTTCAATTGGAAGAACCCTAACAAAATTCAGTGATTAGTTAATTGGCGAACCAGTACTCGACGTCGCCGCCGTGGGATTCGCCGTCGCCGCCACTGACAGAGGCATGTAATTCTGTTTTTTGTTCGCGGGAAAATTAAAGACGTCAAAACCCTGATTCCGTGTTACTCTTAACTACTAGTGTGAGGTGCCCGTGCTTCGCACGGATGACAATGTAAGGACATTAATTTCATGGATATGATTAAAGGATGATCATTTTGGGTTATTATTATTTACTTTAGTATCTAGAATAGAGAATCCGTTCTTATCAAGATGTGACATCCAAGACACTGTACGAGTGCAATAGAGTAAACTCAATAGCAGCAGATTGTTTTAAAGTTTCTCTTCTTCAAACTCTGTTATAAATCCGTGTTTGAGCATTGGTCTTTTATTAAACGGTATATCTATAAAAAGGTAAAGCACGTAAATTACCGGATAACATCCGTAAAAGATTATTAAGTGATGCATGTGACACATGAAAGCACAACCAAAAGTTTCTATCATAAGCTGCTATTCGAGTAGCAAGATTGCTCAACCGAATCTTCCTACATCTCTTATTCACATAAATCAGATGTCAAGAAACTTCAAATGCCTGTGAAGAAAAAAATAACACAATGCGCTAAAAATAGCAGAGAGATGAGTTTGAAACAACAGTCTAAATAGGTGCACTCTTTATTCTTGAAAGCAAACCTATAACAAGCTTAAGAAGAACAGTCTTAAACGAAATGAAACATGTTACTAACATTCGTGTTTGGAAGTTTACGAGCTTATATACAAGACATGTTTCTCACATGTCTAAAACTTGACGTTTACACATGCCTGAAGCTGCGTGACACGTCTGAAAGCTAATGAACCCGGATATGTGCAAGACATGTACACCACATGTCCAAAATATATGTACGAGCTGGTAGTCTTGGTTTACAGGGACTAATATGTACGTGATGGCGTCATGTTGTCCCTACATATGCACCCCAAAAAATCATGATGTGGCCATCACTGGTGGGCACGACCGGAGGAGCTACTCCTCGACTTTGAGATCGGAAACCCCAACAACGTTGTAGTCTGCATTTTGTTGCTTAGAACGCTTTAGGAGAAATATGAAATTACTGCTGCCCTCGGATACTGGTATGTCATATTTGTTTTCCTGTATAATAACTAATTGGGGCAAGAGATCTTAAACCAAAAGGTTAATATGAAACATAAGTCTAATTAGTGGAGGTGTAGCACCAGATACAAGAAAACATAAACCCAAAAAAATAACGGCTACTAGGCTTAATTTTTACCCATGTTGCCGGGGTATATTGTTCAAATCATCAGAACAAGCACAACTCTCAAGCGAAAACTAACCTGAAAACGTTGTCTCAGCCTTATTTTGAACTTCCAGCTGTTGAATATCCCTTAACGGGTAAGAATCCTCTAGAGTTGATTTTTGGTAGAGCTGGTAGAGCTTACCAAAACAAATAATAAGACAAAAAAAAAAGAATTTTGAAGTCACAAATAAATTGTTAAAAAATCTATTCTTACTTTTTTAGGCAAACTCTACCAAGTAGAGTTGATTTTCAACACTAGAGGATCCCAACACATTCCCTTAACACAGAAAAGAAAAGAAATAACAGCACTTTTAACACAGAGCTACAAGTCCGGGTGCCCAATGTCTACAAGGCCAAGCAACATATGACTCCAAACTAGGCCTAGGCAACGGGGCGGGTCGGGGCGGGCCTGGGTCATTCTCAAACGGGGCGGGTCAAGGGCGGGTCAACTTTAGTTTTAAACGGAGCGGGGCGGGTCAAGGGTCAACTTAACCCGCCCCGCCCCGTGATAAACTATCAATTCAAGCGTT
>JBBYHQ010000001.1:23730552-23740565 GCA_038382645.1 Spergularia azorica
GGGCTTTGACCCTTTAAGCACGGAGCGGGTCACGGGCTTTTAAAGGGCCCCCGCCCCATTGCCCAGGCCTACTCCAAACCCTCAAGCATCGACTCGATTTTCTACTCTCTTTAACCAAGCTAATCAATGCAAAATCAGGGAAAATTGCAGCAATTTCATCCAAATAAGCTACATATATCAATAATCAGCATGTAGATTGAGGTTAACAAGGTGAATTAGTATATCTGAAAAGCCTTGGAGACGATATCATCATGAAGACAAACTTCATTTCGACAATTGCAGCAACAATATACTCTTGGACCACCCAATTCAGCCATCAACCCTACCCAAATTTTCAAGCTTTTTTTATCAAAAATCATGAACTGAAAAATGAAGCATAATATTACAAGTTTACGACTTTAATCAAATCCAAACTAACTAATCACAATTATCTATTGCAATTACGTTCACTTCTACCATCAAGAAATTTGGTTTCTCCATCCTATACAAACTTACAAAGTTCTTATACAAATTTACAAAGTTCTGGAGTTTGAAATAATGCTTCCAACACATGGATTTATACAAAGTGATAGGATTTATACGCGCACCACAAAAATTAAGAGCAAATTTTAGTGAAACATGATAGAAATACGAGGGGTTTTGGATTACATTTTCTACTGAACATAGAATAAGCGAGTCAAGCCAAAGTTCACACATATCGAATTAAGACGATTGATCGTGCCTAGCTAATAGCGAGCTGAGCCATACTAATCGCAAAAGCGTTACGACAATAGACCATGCTTAACATCTTGAGTCGACATGAAAGGACTAAAGTACACAGATGACGTGATACTTTTTTTTTTTTTTTCAAGGAAACGTAATCAACAAGAACACTGAAAACCCAATTTTACCAATGCTTTAATTAAGCGTATAGATTAACTACAAATTGAAGAAGAGTTTTTGATTACATACCTTCAGAAATTTGATTTCCCTGATTCTTCAGTATTAAAAAGCCAATCAATCCCAGAAATTGAAGACGAGATTGTGGTGCAGATGCGAGCAGGTTGAGTAGACTGGGACGATTTCGTTTGCTTACAAGCTACAACAATAATGGTGGAAGTAAAAGTCTGAGATGAAGGAAATATAGAAATGGTGAAGAAAAAGTGAATCATAAACGTGGCAACATAACGAGGAGGTAGGGGTGACTCATGTGGTTTAAGTTTTAGGTTTGGTGTTTCCAAACCTCTTGCTATGGTCCAAGCCGAAACAAAGTTTTTTGAGCAGCAAATTCAACCCCCATTCCCTCTTTTTATATAGTTATAGACTCCGTATCACCAAAGGGTTCGGGTTCGGAATCAATTGGCATTATCATTACCCTTAATTTTATGGCTCCTTTTCTAACTTCTAATATTGGTTCTTAGAAATGTTTAAATTTGACCACTTCTGTTTGAAAAATAAACTAGTAGTAATGTTTTGTTGTTGTCGTTGTTTGGACTATAAATCAGTGGCGAAGCCAGGATTTGGGGAGTGGGGGCACAAAATCGTTAAAGTGTAGCGCGTATTTTTAGTATTTGGCATGGAGAATTTGATCTAGTCCAATTTTAATTAAACATTTGGCATGAAGAATTTGATCTAGTCCATTTCAATTATTATTATAATTATTAGATTATTGTTGTTCTTCTTCTTCTTCGAATCATTATTAAAGTATTATCATAATCATGCTAGTAAAAAGGTAAAAACTTGATTGGATTAGTAAAGATTTTTTTTTTTTTTACAAAGCATGAAAGCAAACCATCACTAATTATTTATGTAATGTATGTATATTTGCACTTGTGTTTATTTCTTGCCGCTCTTCTTTCTAACTGTTAACTATATAAATTTGTCACGGCCAAAATGCGGAGAAAAATCTTGATAGTAGTGACTGAGAAGATTTCTCTGGTTTCGTGCCCCGGGAACGTCGAGAATGACGGTGGTGGTGGTGGCGGCCGCGGTGATGGTGGTGATGGTGATGGTCTCTATCAGGTTCCGGAGCAGGAGCGTCTGCCGCACGATACTTTGATGGAAATTGAGGAATCTGCACCATGTCAGAGGGTTGGTTGTCAAGCCTCTTGTGGTGATGCTGGTGGCGACGACGGTGGTTGTGGCGGTGGTGGTGATCATAACTAGTCATTGCCGGAGCTGGAGCCTCTGCAGACGAAAATTGGAATGCCCTGTTGTGGTGATAATGACGGCGGTAGTGATTGTGGTGGTGGTGGTGGTGGCGGTGGTGGCGTTCGTAAGAAGTCGGAGCTTCGGCTGCAGATTGGTGAAATGCATTCTCTTCACGGTGCCGGTGATGGTGGTGGTGACGATGGTGACTCCCGCCAATGTGACCATAAATTGTCCTTTCTGGTATCTATATCGTACCCAATCGTAATTTTGGCTTCGGTTTAGAACTGTAATTAATCGCATAAGCTCCCTGTTTACATAGAAA
This sequence comes from Spergularia azorica, assembly GCA_038382645.1. NCBI lineage: Eukaryota > Viridiplantae > Streptophyta > Magnoliopsida > Caryophyllales > Caryophyllaceae > Spergularia > Spergularia azorica. The sequence continues at coordinate 23,733,005 of JBBYHQ010000001.1, forward strand.
ACAAAGGTAAATGTTCGGCTTTTACGAGAAATTAACAGGTAAATCTATCAATTGCTAAAAGATATAAGGTGGATGTTACGTTACCTTTGAGTTGATGAGCAACCGAAGATGTGATGTTGATTTAACAAATAACACGAAACAGATTAGAAATAATAAGCTAGCTTTCAACATGGTTTTGCAATTTGATGCTCTACAAATTGAACCAGTGACACAACTTATAGCGTAATTTTACTCATGTTGTTGGCGCAGAGTTGTTATATAGTATGACATAGATGAAGGCCCAATCCAATTGGTCAATTTCTCCTCATCAATCGTATGTTTTACCAATGTTGGTATGCTCTTGGTGTACTACTGATATATCATCAAGTAGCGGAAAAAAAAAAAAAGGGAAGGTGAGGAGTCAGTCGATGCAATTCGTCATGCAATTTTCATTATAGGTCATCCCATTCACAAACAATGCATACATTCTTCTCCAACGCCGCCACAGGCTCTGTGTTGGTCTGTGGTATAGATTTGTTGAGTATCAGGTTGGTACAAGTCATCAAACATATTCATGCGTTTGTTTGTTGAGATCTAGATGCATACAAACACCTTCGCATACAAACTGGTAGGCACGGTAAGACAATGTCCCGTGTCTAGTGCCCTCGGTCTCAAAGGTTACGAGCACACAACGCTTGCAGGTTATAAACATGAGCTTACAAACAAACGGTGCCTGTCAGCAACAACTACATAAAGACAGTCTCAATGCTCACGAAAATCACCGAAAATCATTAATCGATGTTGAGAACTGCCGATGCTGAACATGACCAATGGCATGTTGGAGGGAAGCTTTGAATACACAATCACATGAATATCAAAACCTCACGATTTTAAAATGCCTATCCAGCACTGCAAAACAGGAACAGCTAGATTTCTGAACCAGAAAGACTTGCAATCAGAACACGCTATAATGCTTCAGTATAGCTCAGACACCTTCAAATTTTCATATCTTAGTAAAGTGAACCTATATAATACGGAGTACATGGCAATAACCAAGGAGAACTACATTCGTTCTACCCCCAAAAATGAGAAGATGGACTCCGAGTTTAACTAGACTACCCCTAATGCATTGAGAAGTAGGTAAATATATGTGAACAAAGATCACAGTCTCCTCCCCCTTCTACCTCCCTTTCTGCGAGTACTGTCTGTTGGAATGGGAGTCACGTCCTCTGGAAACACAAAGCAAAACAGTGGTTGTTCAGTAATAAAGCTTTGGCTTTTACAGCAAAAGCGCATTTCAACAAACACACAAGTCACATTACAAACAAATACATGAGATGATTAAATCAAGGTGATAAAAGTCACACTACGAGGTTACAGAGTATAGTCCACACAACAACAACAACAACACACACACAAAAAAAAAAAAAAACCTACTCCGTTATGGAGACGGTATAACCAAAGTATATCATGATGTCAGAGTTTTGTTTATTAACACATGATCCAATAAGTAAGCAAGTCAAAACAACCTTACTTAAGTCAGAGATTGGTCTTATTAGTCAATCTTAGATAAAGCCATTTCAAAATTCATGCAGTGCACAAAAACACGAAACAATCTCAACCAAAAAAAACAAAAAAAAAAAAAAAAAAAAGCAGAGTTGAGGGATGTACTGATTCGGCCAACTTTCATGCCTGAACGAGCAAGGGCTCGAAGTGCAGACTGAGCACCTGGACCAGGAGTCTTGGTTTTGTTTCCACCAGTAGCACGGAGCTTGATGTGAAGAGCAGTAACCCCAAGCTCCTACAGTATAGAGCGCAAAGTTGTTATGAAAATAAATAAAAGAGAAGCAGAAACCATCAATTTGAAAATGCAGGTATACAAATGCAAGCACATTTGAAATATGAGTAAAGATGAAAATTCACCTTGCAGCGTTGAGAAACATCTTGGGCGGCAAGCATAGCAGCATATGGGGAAGACTCATCTCTATCTGCCTTAACTTTCATTCCGCCTTTTCCCATGAAAGCAAACCATATGGTGGAACATCACTAAACGCATCAGAAGGAGTGGGTATCGAAGGGAAAAAAAAAAGACTTATCAACAGAAACCAAACGTCGAATGAAACAAGGGTTTACAAACACACAAACACAGCTGCACAGCTTTATATAACTCAATCAAAACAGAAGTCACATGAGCAGAGCTTGATCAACACTTGGAATTGACAAATATTTTGAGTTATAAGAGATACCAATCGCTCCAGAAAAATTTACCATACAAACCGCAACGAACATATACAAGAAAGATAAGAAAGGCAGCACAGTATGACATGATCAACAGCTTCTTATGCGTTGTTCTAATTTTAGAGAGTCACCAATACCCGGCAAGACTCCATGAGTATGTGTCTTGTTTAAAGCACAGATATGGGTGTAGGTAAAGAAACAACCTTTGAAATTAAGGTGCAGCTCTAAAGCCAAGGTCAACCATGATTAAAGATCAAATATCACAACATAGAAACATATTGGAAGAAGTTCACAAACATAGTTTCACTTCACTCACTGAAGACACAATATTTTAGAAGGTTTCCTCAAAGCTAGAAAACAGGACAACTGAAAGTTCATATGACAGCAACTTCAAATCTTTAGCAAAAAAAAGGCACACCAAATGCATGACAGACATAAAAGATAAGACGTAAAGCCCGACAGCAACAGCTAAAAACGTATAATTTTCGAACAGCAGAGCAGCAGGGTACAATATCCCTTCTTTGCATTGTGGCCATTTGGCACACAAATAGTTGCAAGCCATATGAGTATACATCACTATAAGCAAATGAAGCATAGTAACTCGGCTTTTCTTTACACGCTAGAAACTCAAAAACTAAAACATTTGATGTAAAAGCAAGTCCTCGGAAATTCAGCACATTTTCAAATAATCAGGTGTTTCAGGTGCCCGGGTGCAAAAATGATAGGAAGCAACATCCAGATTCACGAAAAGACAGTAGAAAACCAAGCAACGCAAAGGGTATACAAGCGAGCAACAAAGTACAGAATCTGGAAACATGTGTACAAAGTTAAGACATGACAAATGCAGTCAATGCCAACTTAATCACACCTAATACACTAAGAGTTAAGAACATCGATCTTGTTCTCCACAAGAACAACCTCATTCCAAAAGCTTGATTAAAACTCCACAAAATGTTTTACACGAGGTTTCACTATCCTAATACTTCAAAAATAGTAAATGAGCTCTTAAAACACAAATTACAAATACAGGTACTACCCATTTCAACATTGCAGTATCAATTCAATCAATCAAACTACACACATGATCAAAACCTAACGAGACGCCAACGGCCAATCAGGGATTAAACAAACATAATCGTTCACCTTCTAAACTTATCAATGACACAGCATGAAATCATTAGAGTTTATGTTAAATGAATGTTGCAAGTCATTCCTGATTAAAGCTCCCAACTTTTACTACTACCACAACAACAAAGCCCTAATGCCAGAAATTATTGAAGTCGGCTAACATGAATCTTCATATAAAACCGTAATATGTACGCAACTCATACGTAAAAAGCCGAATTACGACAGAACTCATACAGAATTGAACTAATTAATCAGAAAGCATAATTCTTTACCTGTAACACGAACAAGGGTTTCTCTGCCAGACAAATCAGTGACATGCTGAAATCCCACAGACATAATCAGCAAAAAAAAAAAAAAAAAAAAAAAAATCACATAGGAAAAAAAAAAAAGAGAAATAAAAAATCAAATTAGAAAGAATGAAGATGAAAAGGAAGCGTAAAACATACGATGAAAGTGTCATTGAAAGAAGCAAAGATGTGGGCAACACCAAAAGCATGCTCTCCATCTCTAAGAGCGGGTCCCAGTGTCACCGTCTCCTCCTTGGGCTCTCTAGTCCTTCTCTTCGACTAAAATTTTTACCGAATAACAAAAAAAATGTCAGGGAAAAAAGAATTACCCAGAATTAAAAACTAGAAGAAAGATTGAAATGTAAGAGAGAAAGCGTGTGTAAGAAGTTCGATTACCATGGTTGCTGATGACGGATGAGAGAGAAATTTGCAGGTGACTTAGAAGAAGCAGCGGCCGGAGAGAGAGAGAGAGAGAGGGTTAAAAAATGTTATGAAGATCAGAGTTTACTGGATTGGCCTTTGTTACTTGCATGGACTGGGCTCTTTTTCGCCCCTTTGGTTACAATGTGTTCCGTTTTATGGAGATCCCTTTGGTTCAAATTCGATTCGAGTAAAATATGTTACTCGATAAAAAGCGTAGATGCGAATTCGGATGTAAACTAAATGTTTGTGGGTAAGTTGGTTGAATAACTTGAATTGTGTCCTAATCCAACTAAGGTGTAACATTTGTGTGTTTAACAAAGTTGTTAGTATCTCGACGCATTTATTTTCGTGTTTAAGACTTTGATTATCTCCGTACATTTTGCAATAAGAATGATTTTCGTTGAATTTTACAATGCGACAATGGTGTCACTACCTTTATTTGTGAGGGGTTGCATAAAGCTCATTGTGATCTGAAAACAATGGTATACACATTGCATATTCGCAACATTCATAATGGTCACTTTAATAGAAATAGGAAGAGGGTCAATATTAATTTAACCTCATAATGGTCACTTTAATAGAAATAGGAAGAGGGTCAATATTAATTTAACCTCATTATTGAGTGTGTTTGACTACATAAAAAATGAGATGTAAAGGTTTGAACCTGTAACCACAGAGTTACAAGTTTAACATTTCAACCACCAGAGCAAGTAATTTTTTTGATACTTTTATTAACAAAGTTATATATAAAGGATTTGAAATTATAGGAGATAATTTCGGAAACAACTTTGGACGAGATAATCTGAATCATATCAAATCATTTTATATTGGAGGTAATTTAGGAAGTTATATATGGAGGCGTAATATATTAGAAAATAACACATATTGGGTTTGTTTCGTTTTAACTCAACATACGGGTCAACGGGTGGGGTCAGAGTTAAAAAAAAAAAAAGTGTGTTAAAAAGTAGTCGGGGTTAATATGAATTACAGTTCACAAAAACGGGACCCGAAAATAGAGGGTCACGGGTCATAAATTGTAATTCGTACATAAACATAAAGTATTGAAATAAATTCGCTATTCTTATTAAGTTGTTTTCATTGAATCAAACTTAACTTCTCTAAGATAATACCAAACTAAACACGTTTTTTTCCGTCTTAATTTTAGAAAAACTGGGACAACGGACCATCTCAAGTTTAACCCAAAAGAATACTGGTCAAAACGAGTTCGAGTTATCTATGGCCAGAACTGAATCAGGAAAAAAAAATGGGTATTAACCTTGAACAACTGGTCATAGGTCGGTTAAGTTTTTTACAATCCTAATATTTTATTTTAATTATGAGTAATAAATAGAGTTATAACCAAGTTCATATAACAACCCGTGCAATTTTGCACGGGCCAATAAACTAGTCAGTTTCTATTTGTCAAAATCAGGACTCCCGCAATACAAATTTGGTATGATAAATCAAGTTTCTGATAAGGAAAGACTAGTTTCCCAAGAAACGTATCTTTCGTAAATATGGAATATTAGCTACAGCTTATGGTTTAGATGTTGCATATATATTTTTTACCTATCTTCTGTAATTAGCTTTTCCTAAATCTCTAGCATTGTATCTAGGGTTCGCACTTAGATTCTTCATCTCAAACACACTCATATTCTTCAGTTTCAACCCTATTTTTGATTAATTAAAGTCATTATCCTTGCTCCCCACGCAAATATTCAAGATCAATCCCTAATTATCCGGACTCTAATGCTAAACATTCGTTAATTAATTAATACTATAAATTAACACTCATCCTCCCTTGGCACCCACGCATCTTTCATTCAAAGACAAACACATCTCTAATTAGCCGCAAAAGTTAAGAGCAAGGTAGAAACCATGCAGATCTTCGTGAAAACCTTGACAGGGAAGACTATTACCCTTGAGGTTGAGAGCAGTGACACCATCGATAACGTCAAGGCCAAGATTCAAGACAAAGAAGGTCGTTTTCTTGATCGATTGATCGATCACTTTTTATTACTTACTATTGTTCATGCATGCATGCTCTCGTAATTTATTTCGTTCTTTTATATTACGAACTCATATGCACTTAATGTATGTTAGTTCACACTTTCTAAATTATTAATTAACTTATAAGTTATAAGTCATCACGATACTTGTGTATTGACGATCATCACGTATGTAAGCCATGTTTATTTTCATATGTCCATCGTTGTTAAGAAATATTAATGGGGCCGGGTGTGTAATTTCGTACGTGAAATGATAATAATATTTGTCTCCGACGATTTCAGGGATTCCGCCTGATCAACAACGATTGATCTTCGCCGGAAAGCAGTTGGAGGATGGTCGTACACTTGCTGACTACAACATCCAGAAAGGTACGTACCACCGTACGTACTTTATTCGATAATCTTTTATGCATTATCGTCCTCGTGTTCGTTCCAAATTTATATTTTTCGATAATTAAGTTCGAAATATAATTTCTACCGTATTAATTAACTTTGATGTACGAACAGAATCGACACTTCACCTTGTGCTGAGGCTCAGAGGAGGGAAGAAAACGAGCATTGAGCCGTCTCTCATTGTTTTGGCTCAAAAGTATAACCAAAAGAAGAAGATTTGTCGCGTGTAATTTTTCCTTGCCCTTCCTCCTTTCTTACTTTTCTTATTATATATAATTATCACATCCAATATTGTGTCATAATTAATTTGACCATATGCATTATTGATTCTGTAAGTTGTACGTTTCACCAGTTACAACTTTGTTCTTGATTTAAATAGACTCGATTTACGATTCGATGCAATATGAACGAAATTTACGTAAGTAATGTGTATTTGGTCTCGTCCACAAATCTCAGGTGCTATGCCCGTCTACATGATCGAGCCACAAATTGCCGCAAAAAGAAATGTGGACACAGCAATCAGGTTCAATTCATACTAATGTTAATTAATGATTACTATAAAATATTAATTATATGCCTATACTCCTCTTCCATGTTTCTCGTTAATCTCGATCACACTATATGTAATCTCAATTAACTCTATTTGCTCGACATTGAGATATGCGTGATTGCGTGAACGGTTATATATAAAAGTATAAAACTCACTCACTCGTGATTGTGTGTCAATATGTATGTGACAGTTGAGGGCGATAAAATGGACGCAGTGGATCTAATCAAACTTTGGAAGGTCAATCAATTTAAGCACGGCGTGTCGTCATTCAAGTTTCAGAATAACTCCGTTTTTCTTTCTTTCTTTCTTGCTTCGGTCGGAGACCTAGTTATTATATTATACTAGTTTACTAGTCCGAAATAACATTTATCAGTTTATTTCTTTGCCAAGATAATTTTTATCAATAATTATGTTTATTTGTAAGACTTTCACTTTCAACTAGTTGTTGGTCTTGGGTTCGACTTCGGGATAGATGGAGTCCAAATCTCTGTCCTGCGCAATGAACAAACTGTCAAGGGGGCCCGGTTTTACCCAGGCGACGCCCCTCCGACGGT
>JBBYHQ010000001.1:23744898-23767339 GCA_038382645.1 Spergularia azorica
ATAATAAACAAACCACATCACCTTAATCCACGTAAAATGGGGAGCGGGGTGTTTAAAGGGGGACGGAGGGAGTATGTATGAAGCTTGACTTGTTTCCTTAATTACGAGATTATCGAATGATTGTGGATTTTGCATCCAAATTGCAAAACTTCATGTGGTCAATTTGCATTGCTACGTAAATTAGTAGTACTCGCGCCCACAATTTTCAAACCAAAACGCTATACTACCTTGGGACGTAATTTATATTCCACAACGACTACGAATTGAAGTTACGAACACTTGTCGATTATAAAGTTTAACAACAAATAAAATACCTCATTTATGTATGTAGCTGAAGATGGACCATGGACCATCTACTAGATCAATATAAAAAAAAAACTGACAGTCATAAGAGTTATTTCAACAACCTTTTATATGCGACAAAAGTGAGCAAATGTGCCCTCTCCTGGCGCCTGCAGTTAACAGAAAATACAAACTGCAACTGCATCTGCATCTGCATCTGCATCTGCAGTGATAGTATGTACTATAAAAAGACCAACAGTGAAAGTGCGCAGTGGTGGTTTGGTAAGACTGAAATACAACGCCAGCCACCACCAACGTAATAAAAGTGAGTAATAAGTTAAAAAGGGCAGTAAAAATTCATGGTAAAAAAGAAAGCATCCTAGGCTTTTCTTGTTAATTTACACTACCTACTTTCCCCCAGTAATTTCCAGATCAATTGTACAGTCCAATTCAAATTTCAAATTATCGTTTGTGCCTCGTCATATACAATGCTGAATTTTTGTTACCTTTGATAATTTACATTCATGATTGAACTGGGTCGATTTTCGCGTCGGGAAGTCTAATTTTGAAGTTTTTGTTTTACGTGGCCGTCAATAACACGTCCTTCAATACGAACCAAACTCATATTTATGGTATCATCGAGTCTAATATATAGTTTCTCGACGACTATATATCCTCGATTCCACACTTCACATATACGTTTACACAATAACTACTGTCCCATCTTTGTCGTGTCGTACTGTTGGGCCCCTGCGTCTGCAGACGACCGGTTCAATTAGTATGATATTGTCCGCTTTGGGCCTAACCCTCACGGATTTGTTTTTGGGCTCTTTCCTAAAAGGCCTCATACTAATTAGTTTGGTAATCCCTAGGCAGTCTTTTGACTTCTTATTTTTCCGAAGTGAGACTTGGGTTTGCACCCCAACACGTACGAAACAGCTAGCTCAACCGTACTTTTTAGAAACGTCAAACGTACGAAACGGTTAACACTAACAATCAAACATGTTGAGCGATTGGTAACGGACGCCGTTAAGAGTCCGTTAAGGCACGTATGATGTATGCCTTAGCTTGCTTGGGGAAGGGGTTTTCCCATTCTTTTCATTTTTTTTTATTTTTTTTCCCAATTTCATTTATATAATAATTTACGATCAGCATCTGCAGGCCCACCCAGAAATCAAAATCACATTTCACCTTGGAAAGAAAGAATGCAGATTTTGGTGAGGAATTTTGAGGGAGTGACCACTTGTGTTGAGGTTGAAAGCACCCAAATTACTGTTTGGAATCTCAGGGCTAAGCTTCTGGAGAAACAAGGTATATTATTTAATTACTAATTACTCAACTCCTAATCATCTATTTACACTAATTTTACTCTTAATTAATATTTGCTTAATTACTTTTAAAAATCGAGTTTATATTAAACTTAAATTCGCGTTGATTATGAATAAATAATAATAATATTTTGCGTCGTTAAATATCATCATCATCATCTATCAGGATTCTTTCTGCAATCCTCCAACGGCGGAGAAGAGCTTGATGTGTGCTTTAGGGTGGGAGCAAAAATCATAGATGATGACCTTATTACCCTCGCCGCCTTCAACATCCACCAAGGTTTATTATTATTAATTATTCCCGCTCAATTAATCTTCTTCATCATCTTCATTGAAGCGTGTTAATTACGATATGTGAGTGAATTAATGTAGGTTCGACAATTGAAGTGATAATGAGAGTTCGAGGCGGCGCAGGCCACTTTATAAGGCCCAAAAATCAGAAGCGGAGTGGAGGAGTCGGTTACCAAAGGTCGTCATCGTCCAACAACAATCATCATTCCCAGCAAGCTACTCAACCCAAGTAATAATAAGCTTAATTATTTTTTATTTTATTTTTAATTATGTATAATATGGTTAATAAATAATAATAATAATAATAAATAATGCAGCAAAGAGAAGAAGGTGAGTGAAATGATGATGGAAGTTTATGTGAGATGTCCAGTGACCGACCACGGTACAAGCCTCACCGTGGAGAGGAACAACGTTACTGTTGACGACATCAAGCTCCTCGTTCTTCGCGACCAAGGTAATTTATTATTTACTTTTACTTTTCATCCTTGATTAATTCATTAATTATTATTGATTAATTTTGTGATCATTATTAATTATTATTATTATAATTAAGGTGTGGATATCCCAAAGGAAGAGACTGTGCTGAGCTGGAATGAGAGCATTCTGAGAGATGGTAACAAGAAGCTCCGTGACTATAAGATCAAGCATAAATGTAAGACTCCCTAGTATTTTTTTTTATTTTATAATTAAGTGATAATTTGATTTAATTTATTAGTTTTTAATGTGTATGTGCATAGTAATCATAATAGTAAAGGGCTTTTTTGTGATGTGATATGTATGTAGTCTGGAATAGACTGTTGCTGGAGTGGAAAGATCCGGAAGGAGGAGCAACTGATGATGATGAGGAGGAATGGTGATCGTTGATCCATCTTATCTCGATCAAGTGGCCGGAGAAATGTTTTAATTTGAGAATGAATGATCAATTTGGTGTTAAATTAGTTTATGTTAATGATCGATGATGATGACGAGATAATTATTACCAACATTTTGATTATCGTCCTATTTACATACGTATTGTTTATTTTAACTATATATGTTCGGGTTTGGTATGATCGTGGTGATCGTAACTGCTATATTATATAGATATGGTAGATTATGCAATGATAATTGTGATGATATGTGATTAATCTAAGTTTTGAAGGCCAAGTAATTGTCTATGATGGCCGTTAATTAAATTGTGTCTGACATATCATGCATGCGGTCATATCATGCTCAAATGTGACTATGTGAGCATGTGGTAGAACTGTTTGAGCTTATATACGTATCGGTATATGACATGGAGTTGATGTATGGTGTGATGGCCTGGTCATGTTAATGTACATACTCATCATGTGGATTTGTGGAACATAGGAGTATATGAATTGAATTGAAAGTGGTTTATAGAATATGATCTGCTAGTAGATATTTTGATCAATTGCAATGAAACGGGAGGGTGAATTCACTCTGACGCCGTCGATCACCTTTAGGCCAGTAGTATGTAGTGATCCATTCGACGTCTGCTCATCAGAACTGTACTACTATTTCCGACGGAATAATCGGCTTAATTCGGAGTAATGGTGATGCGTTATTAATGTATTGTACGTGTAGTTTTTTCGTATGGTGTCAATATAACTAGCTAGGTACGTAGCTTAGAATGAATAGACGTCGTATCGGTCATAACATACATGAATGGTATGGTAACTATAGTTTTGAGATGTACTAGTAATCTAGTATGGTGCATATATATGTGCAATGGTCATGTGTAAGTAACTTGGACGTGATCCTCCAAAATAAATTAATAATGTCAATAAAAATCAACCAACTTTAGATCAGTCGAAACTTTGATAAATTTTCACAAAACGAGAGGGTGTTATAGTGATGAATATGCATGCTATGACAACGTTACTTTAGCAATGTACTATTCTCAGACGACGTTTACTCTAACTGTACTATTTCTGACGGAAAAATCAGCTTTGCTGGGAGCTACTATCGAGCTAGTGACTAACCACCCTTGTCCTATTCTTAACGGAGTGTGAAACAAATCGTCAGCGTCCGTTAAGTTGGCTGTAAAACAATATTTCACAAATTCAATTTTTTGTTCACTCACAAATTTTCACCACCCACCACGTGTCCACCTGCCACGTCAGCTGCCTTGGAGAAGGGTTTTCCTCTCCCTTTTACCGCCCCCCCCCCCCAGTAAAAACCCTGTTTTACTACCATTTACCAGCAATTGCAACCACTCTATCACATGCACTTTGTACTTCCCCCATCTCCATTATAAAAGCTGTACTGTATAATTAACCCATCCCACTCAATATTCACCTCTTCTTCTTCTTCTTCTTCTTCTTCCTTGAGACAAAAAAAGAAAAAAAAAACAGAGAGAAACTTAATTAAAACCAGAAGAAAATAAAAAGAAGAAAGAAAATGCAAATCTTCGTGAAGACGCTAACCGGCAAAACCATTACTCTGGAGGTTGAGAGCTGTGACACCATCGAGGATGTCAAGGCCAAGATCTTTGACAAACAAGGTACTCTTTTCATATCCTTCTCCCAAATCTTATGCTCTTTTTTTTTTTTTTTTTTTTTTTTTTAAATTCGTCGTTTAGTTGATATTTAAAATTCATACTATTTCTTCCGTTGGTTGATTATTTGATTGATGCGATCCAAAGGCGGGGAAGAGCTTGACGTATGCTTGAAGCTTGCCTCGAAAATCTTGGATGATGATGACCGCTTTACCCTCAACATTAACGAAGGTTTGATATATTATCCTTCATTCCAAATAAAATCTTCATCACCTTCATATTAATTTCTTACATTTTTGTGTGTATTTTAATTTGGTGAAATGAATAGCTTTGAAGAAGCGTGTTAATTACGTTGAAATGAAATGTTTGAATGTAGGAAGTACGGTGGAAATGCTAATGAGAGTCCGAGGCGGCGGTGGCCAATATGTAAGGTCCAACAATAATGTGCAGAAGAGGAGCGGAGGATCCGGTTACCAAAGGTCATCCATCAAAACTCATCAAACCCATCAGAGTATTCACCGCAAGTAAGTAAATGAATTTCTCCATCATATTATATAATTATTTTATTATAATGTTGCTTGTAATATTAATAATAAATGATATAAAAATGGATGGATGGATGCAGCAAGGAGAAAGAGGTGAGTGAAAAGAAGTTGACAATTTGGGTGGACTGTCCAAAGACCGATTACTGTACCAGCCTCACTGTGGATAAGGATCTTGTTACGGTGGATGACGTCAAGGTCATGGTCCTTCGCGACCAAGGTAATTTATTTACTTTTACGTTTCATCCTTGATTAATTCATTGATTTTTATTGATTAATTTTGTGATCATTATTAATTATTATTATTATTAAAATAAAAAGGTGTGGATATCCCAAAGGAAGAGACTGTGCTGAGCTGGAACGAGAGCATTCTAAGAGATGGTAACAGGAAGCTCCGTGACTATAAGATCAGGCGTAATGGTAAAGATTTTGTTTACTATTAAGATTTCATAATTTTAATTTAATTATTAAGTGATGATCGATATATAATTTGAGTTTAATTTAATTATGATTTATTTTTTAATTATTCTGTATGTGTGGTAATATATACTAGTAATAATTAATAATACTTTTTGTGTGATATGTATGTATGTAGTTGGCTTCAGTAGCTTGACGCTGGATTGGAAGGCTCGGGAAGGGGAAGACGATGATGATGAGGAGGAGGAGGAGCAATGGTGAATAATGATGGATCTGATTAGCGAGTTTAATTTGAGTATGAATTATTATGAATTTGGTGTTGGTTAATGTTAATGATGAGTGATGATGACAGATTATTGGCAACATTTTATCCCATTATGAGTACGTCTTATTTTGACTATGTTCGGTTGGGTTTTCGTATGGTCGAGATTATCGTAAGTGTTACGTTATATACTTGGTACATTATTATGCTATAACTGTGACAAGGTTACATGCGTATTCTTAGCTTCAAATTTTATTAGGCCAACAAATTTCGTCTATGATCATATGTGACATGGGTCGTCGATCGTTTCAGTACTCTGGGGGTGTATTGAACAGAAAATTGGTCAAGGTACTTTATTTGTAGGTGTAAATAAATTACTGTGTTGGATGCATGTGGTTAAACTTACGGAATGTAATTAATTTGACTGATTTCTTCAATTATTTGTCTAAATATTACCTTTAATAATAATGACGTTCGTAAATCGTAACGATGATGAACAATTTAGGGGTACAATTAGTGTGTCTATCCAGCTAGCTCTTTCTAAAACATCACTCACTAGCTAGCTAGCCTAGTTCATCGATCTTCAGTTGAAATATTTTACAATGATTATCTTATTACGTAGTACGTCTTATTTAACGCATGTAGATGGCCTTGAAAGAATTGCTAATTATAACCACCATACATGATACATGTACCGTTGTCCTTTAATTAATCAACCATGTATTATTGACCAAAACTTCATAATTTCGGCCAATTTACGGCATCTATTTTGGTGTTAGCTAGATTGAACATCGCAAATGTATTGGCATCACATGAATGGTAACATTTTTTTTATTGTCAAGTGGAATATGAACGTGGTTTCCAAAAGGTCCATAAAATCAAATCAAAAATGACTTGCAAGATTTTAACCAATTGCAATAAGAACGGGAGGGTGAATAATGTCTAACACCGTTGCCAAAGGCATGTACTGTACGCATTAGACGACATCGTTTGCTCAAAACTGACTATTTTTAACGGAACAGTCACCTTGAATTAACCATCCTTGTACTATTATTAGCGGAATGTTATTAGAGAAACGTCACCGTCCGTTTGCTTGACTGGAGTTTCCTAGACGTACTGCTTAGCTTGTACCATTTTAGCTGTAAAACACTTTTTTCACAACATTCAAACTTTGCTTTACTCACAAAATTTTGACGGCGTTAGTTAAATTGCGATGATATGAATTTTTAGCTAGTGACGTTCGGCTGGTTGAATGGGGTTGATTATAACTGTTTTTGTTGGTTATAAAGGCCAAATAATATCTCGTCGCATATGTAACGTTATAAATCTGTCTGGCAATGGTGTTGATCACTCAATAACGTTACTCATGCATTATATGACCTATCTAAGATTCTAAGCACAAGTAGTGGTAGTAGTAATGTACTATTTCAGACGACGTTTACTCGGAGCTGTACTAACTCAAACGGAACAATCAGGTTGCTGTACTCTTGCTAACGGAATGTAAAAATCACTGTACTGTCACCGTCCGTTTAACTGGAATTAGGTAGTACAAAGTACCATCAGTAGCGCATCTTCATCATAGCTGTAAAATAATTCCTCACAAATTCAAAATTTGTTTTTACTCCCAAAATTTGAGCAACCCACCACGTGTACAACCGCATACGTCATCTGCCTTGGAGAAAGGTTTTCCTCTCCCTTTTACCGCCCCCCTGTTTTACTGCCAGTAATTACCACCAATTGCAACTACTCTATCACATGCACTTTGTACTTGTATGTACTCCCCCCCCCCCTTCCCCATTATTTATAAATGCACTGAATAATTAACCCCATCCCACTCAAAATTAATTAAAACCAGAAGAAAAAATAAAAAAAAAAGAGAGAGAAAATGATGCGAGGCGGGGCTGGCCAATTCGGAAGGTCCAACAATTCCCAGAAGCGTAACGGAGGTGCCGGAAATCAACGGTCGTCGTCGTCTACCAAGAGTTATCATCAATCTCAAAGTATTCAGCGCAAGTAAGTTTTTTTTTTTTTGTTAACTCCATCATCATCATCATCGTCATCGTATTATTATAATAATAATAATAATTATTATTATTATTATTATTATTATTATTATGGAGTGCTCCGTAATTAAAAATTAATAATGAAAATTGTTGTTGGTTAAATTAAATGTTTCAGTAAAGAGAAGATTGCGAGTGAGAGGAAAATGGTGGTTGGAGTGTACTGCAAGCAAACAGATCACTACTCAAGGCTGACGCTCAACAAATATGAAGCCACTGTCAATGACGTCAAGGCCAGGGTTTTAAATGACCAAGGTTTTTTTTTTTTTTTTTAATTAATTAATTGATTAATTCCTCTTTATTTAATTTGATTCGTGTTTTATAAGCTAATTAAGTCCATTGATTAATTAATTAATACTTGTGAAGGTTTGGAGATTCCATTGGAAAAGACGCGGTTGATTTATCATGAAAGCGTATTATCTGATGGCAACAAGAAGCTTCTGCACTACAAGGTCAAGGAAGGTACGAGTATTTAATTAAGATCTACTCTTCTATTTTATTTTTTTTATTTTTTAATTTTGAATTTACTAATGAAGTGATTGATAATTGGGATGATGTGTGTAGGGTGGAGAAGCCTGTTAATGAAGTGGGAGAAGCAAGAGGGAGATGAAGAGGAAAGTGATGAGGAAGAAGAAGAAGAAGAGCGCTGGTGGCGCTGATTTGGTTGGATGATCTAATTAATTTCTTTGTGGTGCGATTATGGATTTATGGAACTGTTATTTAGTTAAGCTCGTTTAATTATTGAATGGTTTTCGTCGTCACTCGTTGATCGATTATCGACATTTTATCGTATCACTCGTTATTTTAGCTATATCTAATATATGTTCGGGTTTTCGTATGTGTTTATCCTACATCATTATCGACATTTTATCGTATCACTCCTTGTTTTAGACGCTAATTCTTTTTTTGTTGAGTGCCAAAGTTATTGTCGATATATGCTCGTCGTTTGATCAATGCCGTGAAATGGTGTTAGTGTTACCCACAAATTGATCAAGAATTTGATTTGAATACTGGAATGTGGTCTGTCATTTGTGTGTCTGATTAGTGCAAATGAGTAGCTAGCTTGTCATTGACATTCTAATATGTACTTATCCCGTTATGTTGTGTAATGATGATAAACATGAAGGAATATGGCGATCTAGCTCATTTGAAAACCATCCCACATCCCGTTAATTGAAACATTCGACTCTACGTCTTATTTTCGCAATGCTTGGTTTTTCGAATGGGTTCATCATGTTAAATCTACACTCTACGTTGCCAATAAGCGAATATTGTTATTTGTTTTGAAGGCGTATGCTAAGTAATGTCTCAGTATCATAGCAAACACTTATTGGGCTCATATGACATAATCCTCCGTATGACTATTTACCGTAAGTTATACTGTAAGAAAGTTGGTCTAAGATTACTTTTCTAGTCATGATGAATTGTTGACAATGAAATGCACGTGCAACATTTATCTCTACGGTTAAAAAGGGGGGAGAAGGGGGGGGGGATACACCTGCAGGCTGCAATTGGTCAAGAGTCTAGTG
This sequence comes from Spergularia azorica, assembly GCA_038382645.1. NCBI lineage: Eukaryota > Viridiplantae > Streptophyta > Magnoliopsida > Caryophyllales > Caryophyllaceae > Spergularia > Spergularia azorica. The sequence continues at coordinate 23,754,110 of JBBYHQ010000001.1, forward strand.
AAGGCCGAGTAGAGTATAGTACACAGCTCGTAGCTGTCAACAGTGCAGAAAAGGTGAGTTGAAGTTTTAGGAAAATTATTTGGGGCATCCGAGGCTATTTCTGCTGGACCGTTTTTGTGGGAGTAAATATCTTCGCCCATAAAAAAATATCAAACAGTAAGTCTTGTGTGAGACGGTCTCACCATAAGTTATTGTGAGACCAACACACACAAAATTGAAATATAAATATAATTATTTATTATTTCAGTGTGTTGGTCTCACGTGAGACGGTCTCATATGAGACTTGGGGATGATCAAATTGTACTACTTTGTAGAATTGTAATTAAGAGTATCACTCTTTCATATTTTTACCCCAGTAGTGTGAATGTGAAGCTCTTTCTATCGTTTTCTGCTAATCAAAGCTCGACATTCTTGGATTAAGACTACGGACTACCGCATTGTCTAAGTCGATTTGAACAATGAAAAATACGAGTATAGGCATTCAAACGTAGAAAACCCTAGGCAAAAGAATTGTTAACGGGTAACCACCGTACATCATTACCCTTAAATGACATTATGACAATATAAGTCCGTATATGATACTCTTATTCGTTTGTAGAGCGTAAGGAGGAATTTACTTTAATCTAATTATTCATCTTATGAGGTTTCCTCATGCTCCACGCATCGAGGCGATCAACGATTATGGTCTCAGTGCCGTTGTTGAATACGTGCAAGTGAGCTTTGTCCATGATTGCTAGAGTAGGATATACCCTTGATATTATACAAGTTCTTCCTTCTGCTCCGAAACTCTCTACTACCGAGTGGTCAATCTGCGGAAAAGATTTTAGCAAATACTCCGTATTACAAAGCGTATAACTTACGAATTGAACATTTCGAGTACATGAATGTGTACATACCAAGGTTCTAAGAGAGAGCTTCTTATCGCTCAAATCGACGTTTACAAACCCTGCAAATGATGGTTTGTATAGCTGCTTCCCCAAAGAAGAGCTGCCAAAAGTACATAAAAATGCAATTAGTAAATAGTGACAAATTGGTGAACAAAATTCATCTCAGTAAAAATGAGCAAAGAATGGTAAAAAGTAAAAACCTTGTGGCATCGGAGCACAAGAGAACCACATGGTTATTGGGTCGGGCTTTGAAGATCCGGAAAAAGACAGGAGTGTACTCTTCAAGATTTTCAGAAGCCAGTGTGAGTAGCCCAAAAGGCCCAACTCCTCCTTGTACTGTTGAGTCCATTTGGCCGCATAGATCTTGTGCATTGGTCCACTTCGGATCAAATGGTTGTGCTTTTTCTAGGCTTGGGATGTAAAATGTCACTTCAACATCAGCCTGAATCTCCCCCAAATGCACAATTTAGTTAGGAACAATCGACGATCATATTAAAAACTAACCCGACCCGAAAAATCAACAACAACAAAATTAATGTCGCGTGTGAAGAACGAGAATCTGAAATGAAATAGACCTGAGCTGCAGTGATTCCCTTAATTTGGACGTGTTTTCCAATTGTAAGATGAAGGTTGTTGTGTTGAACTTTGTTGCCTCTGAGATTGTTCAGTTCTTCAACAGGCCAATTTTGCAATTGTTTTCCACTTGGGTCTAGCCACACTGACCTTGGTATGGCCTAAAAGTCACGTACACAATACACGTTAAATGGACGTTAGTGATAGATTTCGACTTAATATAGACTGTTGCACACGACAAAAGGCGTACACAAAACTTAGCGAAAAATTAAAGTTTCTACCTGAATTCCAGCCCATCCATTTGCTACACTTTGTTGTGGGTCACATGATTCGTTAACCCAAGCCCATACAATCCTACGACCCTTGTTCGGGTCATAAAATGATTTGGACGCATAGAAATTTCCATAGTCATACCTTAATCCGTCCCATCCATCAACCGAACCATTAATTGGAGTGTATTTGTCTTTGATCGGGTCATACCGCCCGACCGTATAGTAATCATACCGGGTTATATCAAGGCTAACCTTAAGAACATGTATCACATTGTTGCCCAAAGTCGACACGTCCAACCCGTTTTTACCTTTTATTGGTACCGGGTAAAAATCCGGGCATTCCCACATTCCGGTATATGGGGCACTATGTAACGGATGTTTAGCCTTGATCCATTTCTTAAAATCTCTACTCCTATACAAATATACCATCCCTCTATGCTTTCTCTTCCCCCCAACCACAATTTTCCAATGCCCATCCTCGGTACGCCACGCGGTAGTCGGGTCTCGGAAGTATGTCACATTCATGTCGGAGCTCGGGTTGATGATCGGGTTATACTCGGCTTTTACCCATTTTCGGAGTAACGGGTCGGATGGATCTACCGGGTATGCAAGGTTTTGGACCTGGTCACCTTGGGCAGATACCCCAGTGTAAAGCAAAATGGGCCCATATCCGGGTAAAATGGTTGCTGAACCGGACCATACCCCATTTATATCAAAGGGCTTGCTTTCATGGAGGGCCGGTTCAAGGGCTTCCCAACTGATTAGGTCCTTTGAAACTGAGTGAGCCCAAATGATATTACCCCAAGTAGATCCCCATGGATTATATTGGTAAAATAAATGATACCATCCTTTGTAGAACATAGGCCCTGATCGACAACAAAAGAAGCGAAACTATTAGATGCAATCGTTGTACACCATGTTATACCGTTATAGTATAACATGTGAACCTCGAGTAATAACGGAATTTTGAGTTTGAATAGTAACTTTATGTGTTAATTAGATTAAACTTACCATTAGGATCTATTGAATGGTTCGATCATTGCGAAATTGTGCCCACCAAGCACCAATACATAGACAGCAGGAACGCGAAATTTGGTTAGTATATATTAACCAAAAACATAGGGGAGAAATTTAATTTACTAACTAACTAACTAACTGAATGATATGAAGAAATTTAAATTACATACTCGTTACTAGTAATCCCAATATTTGATACTATACTAATTAAAAAGAAAATTAAATGAACAAAAATTATGACACTTTATTTTTTAGAGAACCTTTTGTGAAAAAAGCTGATGAATTGAATTGAAGTACAAAATTCTATAATAATAGTAATCGATGGTCACTGTTGGAATGTTGGTTATTTAAAGAGATGACACTTGTACAAGTGTGCAACCAAACCATTATATTGACTATGGTGTCGTAGTTAAGTCATGATATTACGAAAGTACACCGTTACTAAAATATATTATAGCCGTTTGAATTTCTTCCCTAATCATAGAACTGATTAGATCTTTTTTCGTATTCTTCATGCAATATGTTAGAGAGCAATAAAAAGTAAAATATGACTTTACTACCACTGATTTCTAGGGCTAACAAGTAACATCCAATTCAATAGACCAACACTTATTTAATTTTTTTTTTCGTGTACTATATATACGAGTATTCAATATAACTGTTTGATGAACATCCCAAACCCTAGAAAGTAGAAATGAAAGAATAACAAAATGAAATAGTTAAAAGAGTAAAAAAAAAAAACAAAAGAAAATAAATTACCATTGATCCAGTGCTTCGGGGGTTGAAAGTGGAAAGCAGTTCTATGATCAGTTAAAACTTGGGCGGCTTCAAGATTTTGGTATTCAGGATAAACTTTGTGCAATGCTTCTACGTGAAGATTTCTGCATGTCAATGCAAATACCACTAATGAAACTAAGTAAAAACATAACTTCATCTTTCTCTCACTCTAAATCTTTTTATTATGGTGGGTTTTGAAAATCAAAATGGAAGGTTTTAACTCTGGAAGAATAGAAATACCAGAATCCTATTTATAATAGTGTTTGGATAAAAATAAACTCCCTCAGAAAATAGAAGTGGTAGAGAATTTTTTTTTTTCTTGCGTAAAAAGAAATTTTTTTCTAGGTTTTGGATCAAATCCAAATAGTTGTGTTATGTTGGATAGAATGCTTTTTTTTTTTTTTTTTTTTTTTGACAACGTATTGGATAGAATGCTTGCTTCTCTGCTATATTTTATTTGTAATAGAAAAAAAAAACATGTGCAAGTTTTTCGATAAACCGCATTGGTGTACTTATCTAAATTAAAAAAATGAGGATTTAGGTTCAGGTTTCGCCGAATCAAACTTGTGATAAACCAAAACGCATACTTGAATAACTTACTAGGTACGTACTACATATATATTCAAAGAAAAAAAAAAATCATAGATGGTGTGCTTTTAATCTTTAACGACACCGGAATAATTTGGATACTTAACCATACATTTTCGAGAGTGATTTAGCAAATTGCTTCCAAAAGAAAAAAGAGTAATTTAGCAAAATAAGGCAAAACGAATATACCATTTCTCAAACAAGTATAGTATGTGAATTAACCTTAGCAATTCATAGTCAAAAGGTGGGAGTTTTAGAGCAATTAGTAAGCTTGCAAATTGCTAAAGCAATTAGATTCTAGCCCTTTTGATCCTTGGTAATTAAATGATTAAAGTTTTTAGAACTGAAATGGCTACTTGAATAAGTTTTCTGGATATGGAAGCATTTGTAAGCTCCTTTTTTTTTGACAAAAAAGGTGGGAAGTACTTGAAACTAACTTTTTTTGCTCAATTGCTCATACAACTTTTCGTCCCTCAATTTTGAGATATCTCATCATATTCTAAAAGCACATTAAAGTCTAACATTCATGAAAGTCAAGTGTAATTGAGAAGCAAGACTAGACACTACAATCCCTCACTACTCACTAGTGAGTTAAGTTAAGCAATCTACCAGGACTACCACTTTAAAACCCGTGCAAGTCGCATAGCATATCATACATTTGATTGACAAAGCCTAAAAACTTACAAAAACCAAACTTTACTATATCTCTAAATGGATGCGGAGTACATAAGTTTCATCATAAATACAAAATCAATATAGTTATAATCCGTATAAGTTTACGAGTGTTTTTAGTAAAGCTATTATTCACGAATAAGATAGAGGCCTTTGATTTAATTTGCATTCACTAATCACAGAAAAGAATCAAAGATAAAGAAATAGTGGATGCCAAAGAAACAGTGGATGCCAAAGAAAAAGCCCCCAAATAAATGTCAAAGAGCACCAAGTTAGCTAAGACATACAAGTAAAATGATCAAGTAGATCATCTTTAAGTATTAAAGGCAAAACTATGTAATTCAGGTAACAACAATCATATGACTATGTTTCGTTTGGCTCCAACTAATTTTCCCACACACACTACAAGTTCTACTATCATCTTATTTTGTCTTCGTCACATTTAAAAAAGAATACCAAAATCATCCTCCAATTTCGTGTCCTCCACATCGCAGAGTCAATTTGACAATCGTAAATAAAATAATTGAGGAATTCAAAATACATACACATGTATATTTCTTTACTATATCCCCCCTTTCTTTTTATATGCTAGCATTTTATTTGAATATACGAGATGAACTCATGATACCACACATTAACAAATGAATTAAACGAAAGGAATATAAACAAGGTGCAGTAAATATGAAAAGTAGTTAAACATCTAGTTACCTTAAGTATGAGTTTTATTGAATTAGGTTAATCTGGTCGAAGTAGGTAGATTTGATTCATCACCAGTTATACATAGACAAAGGGGTGGTGACTTCGCCAAACTATAGTGTTACATCAGAGAGTGTTACACTTTTTCATATGATATAGAACTTTTTGTTAGGTTTATTTTCATCTTTAGATTAATTATCATATCATACAATCTGTTTTACTGGTACGCATGATTTGTTACAAACATAGAAATACACAAAGTGTACCAATGAAGTTTCCATTTTCACAAAAATAGTAAAACAGATGTGCAGTAAGTTTCCATGGTAGAGATGTACATTCTATGGCGACATTAGCTCCTACCAAAACCAATGGCGACATGAATGCATGAAATACACCATATTAACATAAATGCTTCGTAAACTTGTATAATTTCAACATCAACGACGATGAGCTCGAGGCACGAACACCTTTCATCTTGTATAATGCATAGCAAGAGATGTCGAAAAATTTTGTTTTAAATGTTATCAGGAGTATATTACAACATGATCACATTCAACAATGAAATTTCTGTGAATAATTCACTCAGCGCTCATTCTACAAACTAGGCTAATTTATACTAATACTTACTACTGATAGTATAAGTTGATAAATTCCAAGATGGAAATTATTCAACTCCATACACCATGACTCTGCCCTCCAAAATGTCGAATTATGCTTCTGCCAATAATACATGGATGTTACATACATGTTCTGCAGCAAAATGTACCCTTCCTCACTGCCGAAAATTTCAGTTCAGTTCCACTAGAGGTGATCGTGGTATAAGAGATGGTTTTAGTTCCTTCTCGTCGAGTGATTCATAAGGATGGTTTTCCCGGAACTCCTCTAAAAGAGTGTCCATTGGCACAGTACAGAGTGATTCAATGGTGCTCTTACTTGGGATGTCCTGCTCACAGCGTACTGGTGTTGTACCAGTTGGTTCATAATCCTGCGAGATCATTGAATCAAAGATGTGAGCAGCCTAAGAGTGACTTTTTTAAGTAATACTTTCAGTTTTTGAAGGGACTAGTCCAAAGTAATTGCGCATTTTGTAACTAAGTTTAGCAAGACAATCGGCACGCCTAGTTCTCATTTGGCTCGCTGATTCTAATTATACTGTTTACTGCAGATGATTTTGGTAACTTCAGCACACCAATAGCAGATGTGAATTGCTACATAAGCCAGGACTTAAAAGAAGAGTCAGTGTCTTACCATGTATCTTAGCTGGAAGGTGGCTTGTGCCTCCTTTTCAATGCCTTCAGCCTGGCCAGAATGATCCTCCCTAAATCCTTCGATGATATTTGTCTGAGCTTTGACAGAAGAGAAGATTCCGGACACTTCTCCTTCTTGCATCTCCGATAATCCTGATATCATATATTCAAAAGAAATTCAGTACAGAAAGAGTGCAATGTTGCAAGGAATACTCCTTGTACGGAGTACAGTTCTGTCATTTCATCGAAATTTACAACTTCATTTCAATGACGAGGAATCCGTGGCCAGTGTAAATTACATTAATGATGGCTATCAAGCAAACCAAGTCGCTAAAATTAGAACAGCAAATCATGAATTTGGGATTATCTTGTTCCACTTGAAGACCCATGAAATCAATGAGTTCAGAACAATAAAGGCTGCATTTGGTAATGTCTACAAAGCATATGAATTTCTCAGTTTAAGGCCCCAAGAAAAAGAAATAGAGAACAACGAGAAGAATAAAGGATTGCTTTGATATTACCAGACGAACTGAAGAAGAAACCAAGTCAAGCAACATTGTAAATAGACTTACTTTTCAGGTCATGCACCAAGTCTTCACTACTCTTGACAGCATCTTCTTCAGCTGCTGCTCTGGCAGAACTAATTTCAGAATCATGCAGCCCGTTGCTTTCCACCACATTTCTGCATAAAGAACATAATCAGACAAAGTCTCATTGAACAAAAACAGAGATATGATAGATTGACATGGATAAAATGGAATTTTCGGGCCTTTTTAAAAGGTTAGTGACTTACTTCACCAACGACACTATTGCGGACGCCTGATTTCTACAGGTCTCATTTACAGATTCGTGAGCCCTCTTAAGATGCTTAGAAGCAGTCTCAGCCGTGCTCACACTAGATTGAAAAGAAAAGTAACCAATTAATTGAGCTTAGAAGAGTTGACATAGCAAAAGCTGGAACAAATATACAAGCAGCATGGTTGTACGAAATACCAACCTCTTCTGTAAAAGCAATTCCATGCTACAATGTTGGGCAGCTGAGAAATCAGCACTATCAGTCGCGGTACCCTCAGCCTGCACTGAAAAGGCCTGCCATTTTCGCTTTGCATCTGTTGTTAGACTCTCCACAGAGGTAATATGCTCGTCTAAGAATGATTTGTTTGCAACAACAGTTTCTGTCAGGCCACCAAGTCTTGCATCAACCTGCACACGCATTTGTAAAATCTACCCTTCAGCACAACTGCAAAGTGAAAAAGATAGGCAAGCAAGTTACTTGAGGATCTGCATACCATCTCTTTCTGCCGTAGAATGTGGCTATTTACTAAATTTGTCATATCAGAAATAAGTTTCTCAGCATCAGATTTTGATTGTTCCTACAACACAGGTGCCCAAAGATCAGATAAAGTGAAAAGACTAAGGTATAAATTATTTTCACACAGACAGGAGATGTACAAACCTCAAATACTTTCTGGAAATCAGAAATACTCTTTATCTGAGTCTCCTCCATCTGAGACGCATGAGAAGAAAGTTTACTCGATTCTTCTGTTATCTTGTGTAAATAATGATTGATGAACTCTGAAATATCCTTCATATGTTCAATACTATCATGAAACCTCTGCAAACAAAAACAGGAAACCACTAGGGTAAATTTTATATCGAACTTATAAGTGTACATGCCTCTAATACATACTACTACAGACACTTCCTCATTGACTCATTGTAGCCTTGTAGGTACAGTATGGAGACAAACCTGGCGCAATTCTCTTGCAAAACGAGCCATTTCTCCTTGATGGGAAGATAAAGTTGACTGAAGATCATCGTACATTGATATCGCTTCTGCATCCTCAGCTGCAAGAAACTAAATGAAAGCAAAATCAAATGTTTAGTAGTCCATCCGGATGTTTGCATCATTACTATTATTGTAAGGATATGGAGTTTGCTAAAATCTCATAGCCCCATACCCATGACAAAAGTTTGCATCATCACTAAAAACGGATATGGAGCTTGCTTAAATCTCATAATTACAAAAAGTTCTCACTAAAAGCATGCAAAATTTGTAGTGCGTACGCAAGCTGAAATGCCTGATAAATGACTGTAAGTAATGTAGCATGATGATAAGATCATGAACAATTGTCCATACACACCTGTTCAATGGAATGAGGATTGCTCGAAGCTAGAGATGTCATCTCTTCCAAAGTGGCATCAGTGCCTGCTTTGTGGAAACGAACAACATTTTGAAGAGCCTCGACATGGGAAATATGCAAGGTCTTTGAAGCCATCACTTTTTTCTTCAAATCAGTAACAGCCTGCGAAGAGATTCATCGGCAAACAGTGGATATATCAGTGTACAAACATTGTAGTAACTGCATCTTCTAAAAGATCCTTGAACGAAACTAAATTAACTGGACAAGAATCTATACATGTACAACTACAAATGGATATAATAAGCTACCTCGTTATGGTTATCAAGCAGTGAATGACAGAGCTTGTCAATACATTCCAGTTGCTCGTTTTGTTGAGACATAGAAGCTGCCACTGTGCTGCAGAGAGCACCAAGTCTTTTTTCAAGCTCAGCTTGATAACTTGTAACCACGGACTTGTTATCAGCACTCAATTTGTCTTCTCGATCTGAGCCACCACACATATGGTTAAAAGAATTTAAAAAGAAGGCAAGATATTTAAAAGAGTCAAAACTCACAACAGCATAGCATGGATCAGTGGATCACAGTACATACCAATTTTAGAGTGCAGTGAAACATTATCTTGAAGAGCTTTCTCCAAATCTGACCGTAAGGCGCAAGCTTGTTGAGCCAAAGCATCCTCTGTTTTAAATCAGTAAAACGATTACACTATTAGCCACCAATAGTCAGACATGGTGGTCAGAGACTTGAACATCCAACCATAAAAGACTAACCTGCTTTTTTCTGTTCTGATATTATGAACTCTTTTTCTTTTATAGTGTACTTGCATCTCTTCAGTTCCTCCTCAGTGCCAGCCAACAATTTTCTAGTCAGACTCAAGTCTTTCTGCAAAGACAGCATGTTTGTCAGGAAGGTTACAATGGCCGTTAAAAGATAAACAACAACAACATCCAAGCCTTATTCCCAAAATGATTTGGGGGCCGTTAAAAGATAAAATTAAAAATTAAAAAAAAAGTTACCTGTGTAGAATCAAGTTTTCTGTCGAGATCTGTGCATTCCTGAACCTGAGCAGTATATCGACCTTGCAACTCTTCAAGTTGCTATTCCAGTAACAAGAAGAAATGAGGTTCTATAGTTTTTACAGAGCTTCTTTTCTACGCCAAACGAACTAACAGTCAAAACAATGTACCTTTTGCTTACTCTCAAATGTAACCCCCATTTGCTCAATCTGATCTGCCATAGCCTGAAAACAGCAGATAAGAAAGTGATTTAACCAGATGACACGAAGAAGTAGGCATTCTGCTCACTCGAAAAATCTATGAACATCTACAATCAGAAGTGAACACTGGACTCAGGCTGTCAATACTAAGTAACCAGATACGGGATAAAAGACAAGGATCATACCTTCCTTTCACTTTCTTCCTGATAGTAACGTTCTTTCGGGATGTATACTCCGTTTTTCTCCCGTGTTGCATAAACCTCTAAACACACAATAAGAATTCTGGTGAGATTAGTGTAATATGACTGACATTTGGGTGCTTGTATATAGTCAGGCGTTCCTTACCCGCCTTAAGCTTCTCAATTTCACCATAGAGATCCTTGATCAAAGCAGATTTCATCATCTTCTGATTTACCTGGAGAGCAGTTAGATGTTAGTAACATCTTACAAGTCCCTTGCACATTCGGATATTTCCAATATGGGATGCATATTCGGCACAATGGTACATTAAGATGTTGGCAGACCTACCTCAGGCTTATTTTTAATATGCTTTGCCCTGTGTGCATAATCCAAAGTGCTGAGAGTCTCCTCGAGACAGTGGACAGCTGGTGATACTGTAGCTATGATACATGTCTTTGTTCTTCCTCCAAGTGAGTCACGTAATAATCTAGTGAGCTTGCTATCCCTAAGAAATCCAACCTTCAGGAGTTAGTTGCCCGTGAAAGTTCAGAAAACTAGTGTAACCTCGACGAGGCACATACCTGTATGGAATATGACCTAGATGCTCAACAAGAGCATTTATGACACGCCCTAGTGTAAGAAGACTTTTATTGATCTCTCCAGCTTCTCTGGCACGACCCTGGGAAGTCGAGGGAAAGTGTATTATTAGCAACAAGAAGATGATAATATAGGCTGAGCCTTTCACTTGTAGATGAGGCTGGAATTATGTTTCCAACTTCCAAGTGCAAACACATACGAAGTATTACACAAGTTACATACCTCCCTAGCACCAGACCGAGAAATATTCTCGGATCCAGCCAAATCTACCAGGTTGAGCTTTCCACATTTAATGAGCTCCTCGCCTTCAGGGGTTGCTTCTTTGATGTGTATGGTAATGGAGAATAGAGAATGTGATCGACTGAAAAAAAAAAAAAAAAAAAAAACATAACAAAGAATGAGTCTTTATCTTCATTCTTACTCTAAGCTTTAACCTTTCCTGGAGGGAAAGAGGACAATATGAATGAGTTCAGGGCGTGGCATGACATGAGAAGTACAGCAAAATCACAGACCTTGACTGTTTGTTCAGAAAAGTTTCAGCAGTGCGACGTTTTGCAGATCCCCTTTCAAGGAGAGTAAAAATTTCACTAGCACTAGTGACAATCTCCTCCTCCAGACCTCTAACAAGAACGCCTCCTTTGCCATCTTCCATAAGAGGCAGCTGCTTCTTCTGCCTATCCTCCACAGCAACTCTCGAGAGTTCCTCAGGTGCCAATAAATCAGTGATTTCTTCATTATACAACTCCAAAAATGTAACCTTTACACTATACTCAGCATTTTGACTCTCAAGTGTGTCGAAAATCTGCTTGATAGCTCGAGGTATGACTCCTGCTTCAGCAGGTAGCTCTCCATTAGGGCAAGCCTATCAGTTCATAAACAGCCCAAAATCAGCAACCACCAGTCCAATTTATATCACAAATCAGTAATCAGGTCCATGTACAGAATTTATATACCTTTGATCGCTTACATTCGCCCTCCATTGTATACGTTTTACCCGTGCCAGTTTGTCCATACGCGAAAATAGTACAGTTGAATCCCTCAAGAACCTCATGCACAATTGGTACTATTGCTTGATCATACAAATCTCTCTGCTGGGCTGATGGACCGAAAACCTGCCCACACACTCACGAATTCATTTCCAAAACAGACCCACCACACTAAATTGGGGTCGAAAGGCGAAACCTTAACAACTATTGACACAGAATAACCTATGTAATTCTCAACAAAAACTTCACAGTTCTAAACCAATGGACCAAACTACATGATTAAACTCGAAACCTATGTAATTAGCTTTACATCGGCCCATTCAACGCGTCTGTTAATCATACTCATCACATTGTTGCTAAAATAATTATCTTTATACCGTGCGTTTCTATACCAATTGACATTTTCCAAGTATCCCAACTCAATAAAACAACATTTCTAGCATCAAATTAAACCTTAAATGTCAAAGCAACTTTCTTTTTTCGATTAATTGGACCGACAGACTGACTATTCACAAAAGCGTAACAATCAAGAGAAAATGTGCTAAACCATATCAATCAAAAACCTAAAAAAATTGAATGTAAAACCCTAAAATTGATTAAGCAGGCTTTACCTTATCGAATACGAAAACACGATCAAAATGTTTGCCGGCAATATTCTGGGAAACGGAGACTTCCCTCTGATAATCATTACACGTCACCACTTGCGGCGCATTGTTCCGCAGCTCCTCGTCACTAAACGGCCTGCCATTTAATTCAAAAATTTAATTATAAGTAATCACTCAAACATTAAATTCCCAATTTAAAAAAACCCTAGTTTCATATTCAAAAATCCCAATTGAAAAAAAAAAAAAAAACCCTAAATCTGGAATAATGTAAAGGCAAAATTAGGAATTAATTAACCTGCAACGAAGGAGGACTTGTACATTAACGCCTTTCTCCTTCTCATGTCGATTAGACATGTTAATCGTAAGCTATAATATTTACTGGGGAGAGAGAAAGTTTTGATTTTGAGTTATTGAGTGTGTGAGAAAGAAATGGGGATTATTTTGAATATGAAAGCAAAGCAAAGCGGGATGTCTGATGATTTTTGAATTTTTGAGGTTGCGCTCCTCTCTCTCTCTCTCTCTCTCTCTCTCGATTTATTATTATTTAAAAATAAAAAATAAAAAAACAACGGTGATCTGAACGGTCCTAATTTATTGACCAATTAGGATCTGACGGGTGTTTAGCCTGTGCAAAAGCGAGAGGTTTTTGGTACTTTTGTTGGGAGTTTGATTTTCATACTAGTTTTACACCCCGTGAAATCACGGGGCTGTTGAAGTTGATTTTTTCATTAGTCTATTTGATTGTCAATGACCAAATATAGGGTAGATCTCAG
>JBBYHQ010000001.1:23776271-23790186 GCA_038382645.1 Spergularia azorica
GAAAAAAAAAACTTGTACTAAGATGGTTACCCCAAATTTTTGGGGTTAGGTTCGCCCCTGCCTCCGTTATGTTTCTTCTTAAATAGGATCGTATAGTATCAGTTTTTATTAAAAACAATAAACAATTCCTATATTATCCGTTAGGGATACCGCGTATACAGTTATAATCCGCCACCCCAAGTTTTTAATCCTGTCTTCGCCCCTGGGCGACGGGGTAACATTAAACATACAAGGTACCGGCAATTACCATATAGAATTAAGGGGGTACGTACTCCTAACAAGCAATAATGCATGCAAGTAACGATGCTTATCTCTCAATTATTTGGTGCTGCAACACAAACACAAAAAAAAAAAAAAGAAAAAAAAAAGAAAAAAAGAAAAAAGAAAAACGCATGCCCGAAAACGTAAGATGGAAGACCACACAACGTGGGAGCTGTAAGTATAAGGCAAAGTACGGCCGCTAAATCTAGGACAATGGCTCTTTAAGAGGCCAAAAACACGTTCAACAATGGACACCAACCTATAGTTTATTATGTAATTATTAGAACTCCGTACGAGATCTTTGGAAAATAATAGGACACTCACACTACTAGGTGGTTGACTTCGAACAATGTTAGCTACGATTTGTGTTAACCTCTTACGTTATTCGACTCCATTTAAATGGACGTGATTATGTAATGTGTTCGGAATGTTTTAATTGGGCTAATAGATTAGAGAAATTCATACAGTACCACATTAGCTACATGTATAAAAATCGGACAATAATAACATATCGGAGAGTGATATTCAATTCCAACACCCCCTAATAATGAAAATAAAAATTAAAGCCAATAATCGACTAACCTAGACGTAACACCAACATAAGCAAATTTTTAGTCCCAACGACCTTTTGTTTTGTTTTGTTTTCTTTTCGTTTTCACTTTCAAATCCAACACTATACAATAGCGTTACTTAAACCCGACCCAAAAATCCGAAACGGCATCACATTGTTGGTATCTGGCCTCACGAAGAAGGCACCTTTTTTTTTTTTTTTGTTTTACTTTTTTTTCTTGAAATTATTTGATCCCCCAAAATCTTTCTCGTCGACGCTAGGGTTTAAGGATGAGCAGGTCGGGTCAGCCTCCGGATCTCAAGAAGTAAGTTTATCCTTCCAATTTGGGTGATTTTTTTTGCCCTAATTCCTTTCAATTTTCTGTATTAATTGGATCTAATTCTCCAATTTTTGCAGATACATGGACAAGAAGCTCCAAAGTAAGTTCTCTGTTTGTTTCTGCTATTTTCTAATTACTTGAGGTTTTAATTTTAAGTAATTTCCGCTTAGTATCAGTAATTAGGGTTTGGCGTGTTGTAGAAGTTTTCAAGCTTGTGTCTTTTACTATCAATTTGAAGTAGTTACAATTTACAACTGTTAGAATTGAAGAATGCAGTAGAAATAAAACCCGAATAACGAACAATTTCGGCATTATTGTCTTTTGGGGTATGATTTGGAGGGGAGCTGTAAATTGTAATGTAGCGGTGTTGGAATGTGTGGCCGGGTGAGGTGTTGTTAGGGTTGGGCTTTATGCTGATTCGGTGTTTTGTTTTCGTCAATGCCGATGGATTCTAAAGTCTGAACTTAATTAAGCTGTGGCCTGTGTGTATGGGTTGGTTGCTTTAGTTCGGTGTGAGCTGCTTGATTGGAAGTCTTCCTCGTGAATTTACTTGCGGCTTCATTTGTTTTGAGGGATGTAAAGCTGTTATGAGTGTGGGTTTCGTGTTGTGAATGGTGGTATATGTAACCTTTAAGTTTGCTTGGTGTTCATAGTTCCAAAATATTAAAATCAATGCGTACAGTTCTAAGCATATAACTTCTGGTGAGTGTCTGAAGGCGGAGTGGATAATCAACCTCAAAAGAAGTGGAGGAAAATATGACTGACATTCGTTAGTTCACACAGAATACTTGATCGCGAATTGGTATTTATTGGTACTTGGTAGCACTAGTTGTGTCCAGACAATCCAAGTTTCCTCTTGTGACATACACTGCACCCCTCTAATCATATTATTTATGGAATATATCGTGATTAGTTTGCCTTTTCTCGACTTTGTATGTGCAAGTAATCTATGTTACCGGCCTGAATCTTGCGTACCCAACCTGTTAATGGTGAGTTCCAAAGCAG
The DNA here is from genome assembly GCA_038382645.1 of Spergularia azorica. Classification (NCBI taxonomy): domain Eukaryota; kingdom Viridiplantae; phylum Streptophyta; class Magnoliopsida; order Caryophyllales; family Caryophyllaceae; genus Spergularia; species Spergularia azorica. Next base: position 23,778,428 of record JBBYHQ010000001.1, read on the forward strand.
AGAAAATTATTGTTTGGAAGACTGTTTTTGATCACGTCCTTGCCGAGTCCAACAAGTTTGCAACCGTGTCAATTGTTTAGTCCTTTTTTTTTTTTTTTTTTTTTTTTTTTTTTTTGCTCTGGGCTTGCAGTTGTAACAAATTGATAATGGCTTGTCATTTTGTTTAGGTTAGATGGGAGGGCTAATAGCAAGTATCTCGCTGGAACTCATAGATTCCGTGTTGAAACATGGATCATTAGAAACAAACAGCATAAGATGGTTTTCAACTGAGCACCAATTAGCAAGTGGCTAGTACTTACTAATGCCATTAGCCCGTAATCCATATCCCATAAATCTACTCTGAACTTTAAAAGGCTTTCTCTCACTGAGGGATAATAACTAATAAGGCTCTAGCATTGCTCACTTCTTTATGGAATTAGCCACAGTACTGCTCTGATTCAGTCACGTTTGATGTGTTCAAGCATGTCCAAATTGGTGACAATTTCTTGCGACTTATAGTGCCTGGATTTTATAAATTTCTCATCAGTTATTGTCTGCTTGATTTAGAACTTCGATTCCACCGTCTTACTCTTTAGTGCTTATTTTGTAATGGTGCTTGATGCTGATTATGGCGATCATATCCTTGCTCTGATTGTGTGACACTAAGGGCTTGTTGTATGGCATTTGTGATGTATGATTACTGGATAAATTCAATAAGTTCTGTCTTTGCTTATTAAATATTGGCTGTTCTTGACTACTTCTTGCAGTCAAGCTGAATGCAAACCGTATGGTGGTGGGTACGCTTCGTGGCTTTGACCAGTTTATGAATCTAGTGATTGATAACACCGTGGAAGTTAACGGCAATGACAACACTGACATTGGCATGGTGGTGAGTTATCACTTCGGCCCTCTGTATTGTTTCTTCACCCATCTGTTTTCGTTTGTTTTAACTTTTATCTGATTAACATTCTGTCGTGTAGGTTATCAGAGGAAACAGCGTGGTCACTGTGGAGGCTCTTGAACCGGTTAGAGGGATCATGTAGTATATGTATTATGTTAGCTGCATAGATAAGCCCTTTCTGGGATCAGATAAATCTGTGGAGGATCTTATTTGTGTTAGTCTGGAAGTTGGATGGTAGGGCTTGTATCTTAACAATGTACTCACGTTCAGTGGGTTGCTAAATTTCGATTGCTTGAGGTAACTATGTCTTCTGTATATCAGGCATGCTTTACGGGCAATATTCATGATTTGCAATTACTACTCTGTTCAATGATGTTTTTAAGTGCAACTGTTGAATGTGACTAATAGCTCGAAAACCGGGGCCATATTTGACGTGTTGGTGGCAGATTTTGGCTTGTAGATGACTGTTGCAGTGTTGCACGGTAAATTCGAAAGAAGGGTTGTTTTATTGTCACTGTATACTCTCAAGTTTCAACTACTATTTGTTTGGCCGTTGGAGAAAGGGAGCTTCAACGTTCACTATTGTTTTACCCGCTATATCGAGATTGAATTTGAAACAGTATGGTCCACTTATTAAGGCTAATAAGAAAAGAATTGGGATAGTGATTTTGCTTTTGATTGTCGTCTAAAAGCCCAATTATAGAATCGTCATTCTCACTTTTTTCTACTTTTCGAAGCCCCCACATTTTGCTCTGTACTCTGTGCCCTGAACGGACAAAATCTAAAGGGCGTGTAGATGATCGGATTAAGATCTTCTTTAAAGCCTACCTCGTCGCATCTTTGCTTCCTTTGCCTCAAAACTTGAGACTTCTATGCCATACTTTCGCTTTGAATCTTTGATGCTGTGACCTTAGTACTGTGATCACTTAGTTTTCGAGTCTTCTAAAAACCGGGCACGTGTTTACCATAACTCCTAAACTCGTGGCAATCAACAAAAAAACTCCAATGTTCAATTGGTATAAATCAAGAAGTTGTGAGTTATAACCAAGTAGTAAGTATGTTTGAATCAAATAACACCTAGTGTGTAATTATTTGACTACATTTTATCGTTTACATTCGTGCAAGCTGCAAATTGGATAGAAAGGTTACTCCAAATTTCCGAGTTTAAGTTCACCCATGTCACATGTACGCAACATGTCAACTGCGCTGTGTAGCTATGTACAGTATGTATCCCTAACCTTATTTAAGATCTATAAACATTACATGGGCATGCACACAACACTACAACAGGTAACAGGCAAAGTCATGAGTTTTGGTGGACTAACAAATGAAATGAAAGAGGGGTTTCACACAATGTTGAAGCATGGAAGAAGGAAGAAGATACAAGAAAGATTTGAGTTAGGAATAACCAAAACAGGTCTCTCACCTCACATAGTCACATGGTGTAATGTGGTCTGTCTAAATTGTAATTAAGAAAATTCTGCATGCCTGTAAGATTAGGCCAGTTTTTATTGAGTATTTACAACACTGTGCAATCTGTTTTGGTTAACTACCTTCAACTGTATTCTGCTTGTCCTCTAGTTTTGTGTCTCACTGTCCTTAATTCCCTCTGCCTCCTTATTCTTGATCATTTTCTTACCACTTCACCCTGTATTATTAGGGAAATGTCCATCCTATGCACTCCAAAAAAGGGGTCTAATGTTGATTGACCTACCTGATTACAAAGGACTTAACATTCTAGAAATGGTTAAAAAAAGCTACATCTAATGTATAATGTATCCCAATGGGAAATAGGAAAATTCACCGCCCATATGTTGTAGTATTGCTTGTATTGTTGTACCACCAATCGACTTTCTTAAAATTGCTTTTAATATCGTTGTATACATGACTTTATACTAAATTTTGAGTCAACTAAGAATAATGTTTTTGTACCATCCGGTGATATATACGTGAGAAATCTGAAGTTTGAAAAAAGAACACTTTTACTTTAGTACACTTGGTTGAGTAACATTACTTGAAAAAGAAATCAGCAACCACTAGTGATATACCACTAATTACTCTTTAATTCATAATTATTACTCTTAATCCACAATTGGATGTATTTGGCTTCTAGCTGAAGCACCACTCTTTCTCTCTCTCCATTTGTTACTTGTATGAGATGAGATATGCTTACATTATTATTCCTACATTCCTCATTTGATCAGTGATACTTTTCCCTCAAAACTCTCTTTAATAGTAATACAATAAAAACATTCTCTTAAACTCTACCCTTTGCTTCATCAAGGCTCAACTAGAGAGTGTTATGATGCCAAAGTCCCACCTTCCATAACCATAACTTAACCCTTCCTTCAATCCAACTCCATTATTTTCCTCATTTTTCTTCAACATTTTTACTCAAAATAAATAATGTTTCTTCAACATCATAAGTATCTTTCTTAATCTCTAAGCACTCAATTTCCTTGGAAAGGAAAATTTGTGGGTATTTTGTCATTAAATTAGAGGAAGAAAATGACAGAAGTGGTAGTGGTGCAATCTTCAAGCTCAAGCTCAATACAAATGACAAGTGGTAGCCCCACTAGAAATGATGGGTTATACCAACATTCTAGTATACAAAATCTTCATAATAATACTATCAATGATTTTACTATTACCAATTACTCCTCACTATCCCCTGTAACTTCTTCACAAAGCAACAATACAGAAGAGGAAGAGGAGGAGGAAGAAGAGGTGGTGGGTGGAGGAGAGAGAAAAAGGAGGAGACAACAGCAAGAGGAAGAGGAAGAAGAGAGAGAATATCAGTATCAGTTGAATAACTTTGTTGGGTTGTTTGTTACTGCTTTTAGAAGATCAATTTTTGGGTGTTCATCTTGTGAGATTAGTAATACTAATAATAGTAATAAGCAGGGTGGAGGATTGTCATTATCAGGTGGTAGTTGCGGCGGCGGCGGCGGCGGTGGTGGTGTGATGGAAATTGGGTTGCCTACAAATGTGAGGCATGTTGCTCATGTCACTTTTGATAGATTTAATGGCTTCCTTGGTCTTCCTGTTGAGTTTGAGCCTGAAGTCCCCAGAAGAGCTCCCAGTGCTAGGTACATCTTAACCCTTTTTACTTACTCGTATATTAGTCCATAGTCGAGACTCGAGAGTCCTTTGAGACATTGTGGTAAAATTGTCGTACGCATTACATTTTCGACGAGTTTTGAGTAAGACTTATCTAGTGAATTGTACCCAAATGTGTCAACTAGCCAAAGTATTACCATGTTATTAAATCTGTTTTATTATTATCTGAACTCTTGAGTATTGTTGAAGGTTGATGCTTGTGGGATTGTATTTTTTTACTGTTTGAATGTTAAGTAAGGAGTTAATTTTCCTTTATGTTCAATATCTATGTGATTAGCTTTTTGGACTAGTATTAGTTGGAAAATTTATTGAGAAAAGTGTTAGTTTTAGGCTTTTTATGTGGGGAGCACTTAACTTTCTTTTACTTTCTCCTCTTTTTCTTGCTAAGTTTTGAATTTGAATGTTACTAGTTCAAATAAACGAGTATGTGTGTACTGTACCTTATATATTGGCTTGAACCTCAAAACAAGCCTTGGTACTTCAATAAAACTGCACCCATTGAATTAAATTTTCGACTTTGCTGATGACTGTGAATTTGGATGTTCATATAATCATATTTGTGTTAATCTGATGGCCTTTGTGGAGTCTTATTATATGTTAATATCCTGTGTTGCGTGGAGTTGGGGACGGAAACTGAAACATGGATTGGAATGAGGACGGGAAAATAGGACATTATATGCGTTCTACATGTCTAATACCTTACACAGTAACACTGGAGTAGTATTTTGGCAATCACAACAATTGAGATTACTGATGATTTTGTCCAAGCTTTGTGGGAATATCAATCTCTATGTTAACTTAATTTAATATAAAGTTCTAATTTGTATATCTCTTCATCAAGACTTCTAAAGATCCAGATTATTTGTTGATTCAATTTCTTCTGATTACAGTACCAGAGTGTTTGGAGTTTCAACCAATTCCATGCAACTGTCCTTTGACACCAGAGGAAATAGTGTGCCCACAATACTCTTGATGATGCAGCACAGGCTCTATGCATTAGGAGGTCTTCAAGTAAGCACATATATCCTATTTTTACGCGTTTATTTCTGCCCGTTACTAAAAATATTGTGCCACTGATCTTCTTCGTTTAGTAATGCAAAAATTTGACGAGATTTGTTGTCCTTCCAGGCAGAGGGAATTTTCAGAATCAATCCTGACAATGGGCAAGAAGAGTCTGTCAGAGATCAGTTGAACCGAGGACTGCTGCCTGAGAGTGTTGATGTTCATTCCTTGGCAGGTTTGATAAAGGTACATACACTCATAATTTCACTATAACCCACTAAGGAAATGTCTTGTATATGCTGTATGGCAATTGCTGTGAATTGTAAATGACTTGTTATATATGCTTCATTACAGGCTTGGTTCAGAGAACTTCCAACTGGTGTCTTAGACTGTCTTTCTCCAGAGCAGGTCATGCAATCTCAGACAGAACAGGAGTGCACTGAGCTTTCACGGCTTCTGCCAGCAACTGAATTTGCTCTTCTGGATTGGGCTATAAATCTCATGGCTGATGTTGCACAGTTTGAGCATTATAACAAGATGAATGCACGGAATATTGCCATGGTTTTTGCTCCAAACATGACCCATGTGAGTGATTTAAATGGTCTCATTGGGAGCCCTTTGGGTGTGTAGGGTGTTGATAATGGTTTCCTGTGCTTGCACTTCTGCTACATGATCAGTGTTGTCTATGATTATTAAGCTACATGTCGAGTTGTCGACTCTTTAGATTATTATTACATTGTATATTTCTTCAGTTTCTTGAGGCACCTGACTGAATGCTCTTGTTCTGAATGCAGATGGCAGATCCTTTGACTGCGCTAATGCACGCAGTCCAGGTCATGAACTTCCTGAAGACAATGATCGAGAAGACATTAAGAGAAAGAGAGGATTCAATAATTGATACAGCACATGATTCTTATAGTAGGGATCCTTCTGCTGGCAATGGCCAACACTTCTCCTTGCAGACCATCCTTGAGGAGGCCAGTGAGCCAGATGGTGAGCAGGGACGACGTTCAACATCTGTGAACCCTTCTGAAGCTGACGACTCCCATCTTAGCCAAGACGACTCCTCAACTGAAAGCACCGCTCCTGAAGAAGATCACTCTTCTGACAGAAATCGAAATGATGATGAGTCGACTCAAGAGGGTGAAACCTGTTCATCAGAATCCAAAAACAAGAAAAGTAATGCAGCTACATCCGAAGGGTCTAAGCCTTGTAACCCCAAGGGCAGTAAAATTGGCCAGACCTCTGTAACTAAAAAGGCACCTCTAAAGGGCAAAGAAAGGCCTGTTGTTCAGGTGGTTAAGCCTGCCGAGAGAGCCAAGGGAACTAGCCTTGTTAGCAGCGTGAATCTGAGGGCCGAGAGAATTGAAGCGTGGCGTTAAACCACTGTGCATTTTGCTCCACTTCATGTGGGGAACTTGATCATAATTGTTTGACATTTGATGAACCAAAGACGAAACTGCAGTTTCTCTTTGGAAAATGTATTCTTTGAGCTTTCTTGCCTTTTTTCCTGGATGATTTCTATGTCGTATGTTCATGAGTGGTGCTTTCTTAACCTGGTGTGAAATTCATTGTGTAACAATTGTTGCTTTAATCTCACAAAACGCTAACAGTTACCCTTTTATTTAAAGGCCTCGGCCGCCTTGCATTTTCGGATGCATCAGAACCTTTTGCTGCTCAAATCTGCTTGAAACTCAGGTTTCAGATGAAGTTCTTTGATTTTTTACTGTATCAGTTTTTCTTTCTACTTTGACTAAATCTTATTAATCATATACTATATTAAGCTCCACAAAGTACGCTAAGAAAACTAAGGCATGAACACCTGATTGAATCGGTTTGGGACTCATCCAACTTCAACTAAGAAGTCTCGATATTTAGACTCCTAGGTATTTCCAACTCGACTTCGAACTAAATTCCGAGCAACCAAACTAACCTGCCCAAGACAGAAAGTTCACACCAATATCAACATTGTCGATCAAATTCGAATTCAAGAAATCTGAAAACTTGAAGATTACGCCAGGAGATTGTTCTGGGTTTCGAGAAAGTTTCGAACTTTTTAATTGGGTTCTCAATCTTCCAACTTCTGATGCATCAAACTTCAGTTCTACCAAAAGCAGTGCCGATTTTTTCGCCCCCAACTCTCAATCACCAGGTACTCCACATAAACTCAGTTTTTTTTAATTGACTTACATTTAATTTTTTCCCCCAATTTATGATTTGATATAATCTATAATGTTTTCATGCAAATTAATTTCCTAGAAATTGAGATATAAAATTCTGTAACAAATGTTTCAAGGGTTAGCTCAATTAATCTGTACTGCTGGAATATATGTGTGCAAAAATATTGGAAAGAGTCTAATTTGATGAATAATCTTTCGCAACAGCTCAATTAGACTGCTTGATTAGCTGATTAATCACAGAAGAATGCTTAAAATTTTCACTGTGAATCCAAATTTGATGAAAAGACTTGAACTTTTTTTTTTTAAATTGACTTGCAAATGTTAATTTTAGAGACAATTTGATGTTTAATTGAAGTTTTTATCATACTATGAACCAGTTCAATAGCAGCAAATCCATGGTGGCAATGAACATCCGGTGCTTCTGTAGGCATTTTTCTCTCTCCTCCCAACGTCTCCGAGCCGTTCCGCTTCCACCCCCTAAGTATAGCTCTTCTGAGTACTTGCCTGAGTGTTTTTGTGTACTTGATTGATTAGTTTGATTCAATGTAGTTATTAAAGTGTAGAGCTTTTTGGGTTTGTGGAAATTTTGTAGGGAAACTCATTTGTGGTATTTGGTGCCTGAGGAAGTCAAATGCGCTTCACTTTTGAATCAGTATATAGAGATCCTTTCGTCTTCTGAGAAACGAAGTGTGCTTAGTTTACGCGAAGATGAGCAGAGGAAGAGAGCTCTTTTAGCTCGAATTCTTGTTCGTACTACCATTGCTAGATGTATGTATTTTCCAATATGATTCTTTCAGTTTCTCCGAAAGAGCTGTTTGAGCTTGTTCTTTTGATTAGATGCCTTGTAGCTGGTACGGTCCATCTGGATGTTGCCTGCTACTATTTTTGTCGTTTAAAGTAATTCAATATGATGTGTGTCATTGTATTACTTGTATGGAGAACTCTGGAAGTTTCTGAATCATACTCATTTCCTGCTAGATCAGACAAATTCTTATATTGACCCAAGATCTTTGCAGTTCAAGAAAAACGCATATGGTAAACCAGAGGTTAGTCTTACTTTCCCTCTCTTTGACCTCATCAACTTCATTTCTCTAGTTCTTAAGCATTTAGCCATTTTGCTTGTGTGTATGACTTTTAGGTTGATTGGGAACATGCGACTGACTGGAGTCCACCGTCATTGCATTTCAATATATCTCACACTTCTTCATTAATTGCTTGCGGGATTACAACCTATTCTCCGGTGAGTTTTGTGTCCCTCTCCGGCCAAACTATTTGCTTAACAAAACTAGCTTAAAAATTAACTTGGCTTGATGATGTTATCCTTTTCATTTGGATCTCCCTTCCATGCAGATTGGAATTGACGTGGAGGAAAAGACGAGAAAATTAAAAAATAATGTCATGTCATTTGCTCGTCGCTTCTTTTGCCAGCATGAAGTACAATACTTGGCTGATATTCTAGATCCTGAAGTCCAACGCTTGGAGCTTTTGAAATTATGGACACTCAAGGTAATTTGGTAAATATGTATACTTAAGAAACACTTCCACACTTGCTTGCGTACCATTTTTGAGTAAATAGTTTTGAACAAGCTTATAAGTCTCTTGTTTTTCTATTTTGAACCATTTGTGCAAATCCAAAGTTAAGGGGTCTGTAAAAGTAGGTTTCTTTCACCTTTCAGCCGTTCAACATGGAAATCCATCTCTGTCATGCTATTGCGAAACTACTCTAGTTGAACTAGTGCTCCAAAAATGTTTCTCTTTCCCCTTATGCTTGGCCGGTGGGGGGGGTGGTGGATAAAGTGAAAACTACATTATTATTCTTCATGGCAGCAGACAGATTCAAGCTATGCGCTGAAATATATACCTTTCCTCTGATTCTCTGAGGGCTTCTTTTCTAAAAGTGTAAATAAGTAAGCTTGGCTAAGAAGTGCTGGTAGTTAATTACTAGATATTTTCTGGTGTGAAAGTCACTTGTTTATAAATCAATTTTCAGGAAGCATATGTGAAAGCATTGGGAAGAGGCTTTTCCGCTGCTCCATTTAAAACCTTTAGGATTAACTTCGGACCCTCTGCTGACAGAAGTTTAGATAATGCAGAATATACTGATTTTGAGGTATTTATTTCAGTTTATGTTATGTTCTGTGCCGTTGAGAAGCAACACATTGTGTCGTTCTGGCTTCATACTTCATGAAAGATGGAACATCTTCAATCTTCATGTATTTTCATTGCCTAAAGGAAAGCAATTGTTTGTGTAGCCTTCACTTTAAATCCAGTTGGTTATTCAGATGTTGTTCTTATCATGGTTATTTGTTCAATGGGACTGCATTTTAAAAGGAATCTCGATTAAGAAGGCCAATTTGTGGGAGTGAATAAACATTTGTTGATAGCTGGGTTTTCCTGCACAAAGATTAGGATAGCTGGTTCGCCATCTTGAACACCATCTAGACTCTAGTCTTAACTGTTGAACTGCCTATGGGTTGACTTTAAGAATGAGAAATCTAATTTTTTTGATTGCTTGTTTTTATACGGCTTCCTTCCTTCCCAACGATATATGTTTGTAGTTATAAGTATGAATTACATCTTATGGTGTGTGTGTTTTTGATAATTTCTGATAGTGTCAGGTGTGTAAAATTGCCCTCGAATCATCTCATTCTCCCAACAGCCAGTGGCAGTTCGCTCTGCTGGAGCTGGCTGATACTCATTTTACGGCTATCTGCAGGGAGAATAGTCCTAACAATAGCGAAGGTTAGTCTTTAGCATTGTAACTGATTGTCAGTTTGTGGACGATGTCTTGCCTCTGAAAAGTTTAACGACTTCTGTGCAGAAGATGGAGTATCTCCTATGGCTTTGAAAGTATGGAAAACAGTTCCTTTTCTGGAAGACATGTGTATGTCTAGGTCTGGTTCTGTCGTGAGTATTGGCGGCTTTGTGAAGCAGCTCGGATAACTCAGCTTCGATAATCATGACCGATAGTATGGGGCATTGACAACTAGTCTTGGTTTGGCCGCTGTCTGTTTTAGTTTAGCATGATTTAGATCTGATACGTAAGGTGAGGCATTCTTTGTAACACCAGGTGCCCTGTTCTTCTGTAGTCTAGTATGTGTGTGAGGCATCCATTCTGTATGAGTGGATCCTCTAGAGTTTAAAACAAACTCTATATGGTAGAGTTCACCAAGTAAGAAAAGAATTAAATATTTAATATTTTATTTGTGCATTGAAGTAACCACCTTATTTTGTTTTATTACCTTTATTCTGTATATCTTGTCTTCAGTAATTAATGGTGAACGAAGTTGTAATTTTGCCAACGCAATTAGACAAAGTGCTTTGTCAAAAAAAAAAAAAAGACAAAGTGGGCCTCATTTCGTATCTCCATGTCCTTTTTCTTTGGGAAAGTGTACCCCATATGTGTGTGCTTATGAAGTTATGAAGTGAGAAATTTTATTCGTATATTCAAATGTGTATTCCTAATATTTTATTCAGATGTTCTACCTCATATAATTTCTCTCCTCAATCTTACTGTATAATAATACAAAAAATACCCGCATTACCCCTAAATATGTCTAGTGATAGGAGGGGGTACATGGAGTATGATAGGAAAATTAGACAGGTGATCCGCACTGCAGCCGGCCACCATTTTCATGTTTCCATTTGCCACAATCTCATCGGTGTCGTATGTGTGTCGAATGGGACAGATGATAGCTCTTTGAGTTCATCCGAGCTACATAAAAGCATGATTATTGGTTATTAAGGTTTCATCCTAAAACTAATCAAACTATTACATCGAGCTCTAACCGTCCTAGTGTCCCGTATGCTCACTAGCCATATCTAATAAACCGGGAGCCTACACATGCTCCATGTTTAGTGGACCAAAGCTTCATAGAGATGAACAGATTTGCAGATGTAGTAATGTAGCGCATGCATGTGCTGGATCCGTATTGGACGCTCGTGGAGCATATAATGTACTCCAATAATAATAATAAGATGGAAGACCAAACTTATTGGAGGTGCTTACAAGATTCGTTATTAATCTTTATATAAATGATTAGAATCATAATAATAAGCATTATCTTTCAATTTCGTCACGTTGTTAGATAGAATTTTTTATGCATGGGATCGGATTATGAATGTTAGGGAGTCTCTATAAATACACAAGGCGCTCATCAATTGTTACATACAAACCAATCAGCTAATTAAAGCAAATCAATTGTTATAGATTAATCAAATAATAAAAAATATATAATAATATGGCTTCATCTGCTGGTAGTATAATAGATGTGGCAAAGTTGCGGGAAGCCGTGGCTAATGGTGTGGCGTATTTGGCTCCGGCTTTAGTCGAAGCTGGGTTGGCTTCACTTTTAGCTGAGGCTGACTTGCCAGCAACCATAAGTGAGGCCGAGCTGCTTTCGTTTCTGAAAACAGCTGGGTTGTCCTCGTTATTAGTGGCTAATAATAATAATAACTAGTTTTAGGGCCCGTGAATTCACGGGACATATTTTCTTTTCCTCAGTGTATATGCTATATATATGGTGCTGGATTAAAAGTATAGTATGCATTTGCGATCATTTAGTTAAACTGCACTT
>JBBYHQ010000001.1:23790286-23801349 GCA_038382645.1 Spergularia azorica
TGTACTGGAATGGCGAGTCTTGTGGTACAAGCGTTCGAACTCGGGACACGACACAATATTAGGAAAGGCATGACGAAGGTTGTTGATGTAAAACAGAGGCAACCTTGAGAATATATCCATGAGAACGTCTTCTGGAAGACCCCTAAGATTAAATTTTGTCGGATTTTGTTCCTGTCTTCTCTTCTTACACTGTCTTAACGCCATCGAGATTAAATTACGGATTGTATCTTTATTTTGACGCAAGGATTCAGTGGTGAATTCGCAAGTCTATTATTATTCATGTTCTTATAGGTATTGGAGGTATATATGTAGAGCCGTAGAGGTATTAGACGGTCTCCTACGAGACTAAAATATATATAGAGGTCCTTTTTAATATTTAGCCCTCTCATCATTAGTTCATTACTTGATGAACCTCTTTCACACGTTAAAGATGTCATAAAGATGTAATTCTTGAGTAACAGTTTTATTTAATAAAAAAAAAACTTTAACAATGTGTACAGTTTGATCGACAAGACTCAACACATAAATTCAAGTATAAAAGGGTAAGGGTTTCCAAACACGACGGTCTGCTCACAAACTTTTTGCTTAATTTCTTATCAATTGTTACATACAAATCAATCAGCTAATTAAAGCAAATCAATTGTTACAAATCAATCAAATAATATGGCTTAATCTGCAGGTGGTATGATAGATGTGGCAAAGTTGCGGGAAGCCGTGGCTAAAGGTGTGGCGAATTTGGCTCCGGCTTTAGTCGAAGCTGGGTTGCCTTCACTTTTAGCTGAGGCTGACTTGCCAGCAACCATAAGTGAGGCCGAGCTGCTTTCATTTCTTAAAACAGCTGGGTTGTCCTCGTTATTAATGGCTAATAATAATAATAATAATGATGAAATATCTTTGCCTTCAACTGTGGGTTTAAGTGAACATATTTTTCCCCCGGCAACCTTTTGCCCGCCGCTGGCCTGACTTTAAGCAATGAAAATAACGATGGTGATATGGTGTACTATCTCAACACCGTGGTCAACCCACGGGCCAAGTTCGCGGTGGAGCGCGCCGCCCATGATCCAAAATACGTCCATATAAGATCCTGCCTCAACAACAAATATTGGCGGAGGTGAGTGCAGTAGCTTCTTTCTGAATATATATGTCTTATATATGTATGTACATACGTGCTAGATTACTAAGTATATATGTCTTATTATATACTAGTATGTACGTATGTATTAGCATGGCCGCCTGGATGTATGATTTTTAATGGTATTGAGATGATGATTTGATGATGAGTATGTGGTTGTGCGTGCGTGCATATGCACGTCGGGAATTAACGGAACTTTTATAGTGGCAGCAGCAGAGGAGAAGGTGGAAGACAGGTCTGATTGGAGGTGCACGATGTTTCAGCCCAGGTTCCACAACACCTTTTTCATATTTATCAGTGTATCATTTGTGCATGTCCAATCCAACACTGCGGTAGGATTACCGACACATCCGAGCGGAGGAGGGCGGAGTGTGTGCATCCCTCCGCGCAGCAATGGAACTGAAGTACGCTAACTACAGGGATGTAGTGATCCTACCCAAGTATGTAACCTTGTAGTAAATGGGGGAGGCATGTTGTGAGGGAGGTGGATGTGTGAACAAATATCTCATTAATTAGCAAATAAATAAAAAACACAAAACTTGCTCACCACTTCTTGTTGGCCGGCTCTCCTAGCCTCACCCCTCACTCTTTTTTTTTTTCTTTTTTTTTTTCTTTTTTGTCTTTTGCTCTTGTAATGAAGGGGCGAGAATAATGACTCGTTAAATGAAAATTAAAAGAAAAATGTAATAGTTAGCATCTTTTTAAAAGATTGTTAGTGTAACTATGAGTGACATAAGGCTGAGATCATAAGGTGAGGTCATTGCCTAGGTGGTTTAGTAGTTGGAGAAACAAAGTCGGGTTAGACTCGTTTCGAGCAATTTTGCCTCGGTTTGGGCAAAAATGAACACATGGTGAAACGAATTAATGAATTTGGAATTAAAAACAATGAAAATCAATACACCTTCCATTCATTTCCAAGTTTCCTGTTGCCTTTTGCACAAAGTTTTAGGACTGCATTAAAAAGTATTAAAAGCAACTGGGAAAGGGACATCCAGCACTTAGGAGGCCTCTCATTGGCTCAAAAGTTACTAAAACTGGAAACAGGAAGCTTGGTATTGAATTCCCCTAAAAGGAAAACAGGAAGCTTGGTATTGAATTCCCCTAAAAGGAAAACAGGAAGCTTGGAAATGAATGGAGGGAGTATTATTGATATTACTTACATAACTTTCGAAATTTATAAAAATAATAGAAAAGGTGGTGAAATTGAAATTGTTGAGAAATCGTTTCACTAACAAATAAACGAACAGAAATGAGTAAATTGAACATTGGTTTTTGCTTCCTTTGGCTTGACCTTTTGGAGTGAAAAAAGACTCATGGGCTGAGAAATCAATTGACTCAAGAAAGTGACAAAGTAATGAAGAATTCATCCATAGGAGAGCTATGTATTAGTTGGAACATCACGCAAGGCAGCCACATTACTTTCACTATTAAAAATGAAAATAGATAGTTACAAATGACCAACACACATAAAGAAAAGAAAGTAAAAGTAAAATATTACATTCATAATAATAACAGTAAACCATACCGCTTATTATAGATGTTTTTAGTTAAGCCGCTATATTTGGAACTAAACAAATATTGTAATGAAATCAAACACATCTCCGTGAAATCACGGGCACAAAAACTAGTTTTTTTTTATTTAACTCAGAGACATTTGTAATTGTAGATGTATATGTTAACAAATCTAAATTTTTATTTAATTATTAACCATGGTTAATGTCATCGTCAATCACCATATAGTCATTGAAAGCCCTCACCAAAATCGATAATTCTATGGTGATTGTCAGTTTTTGACAATTATGATAAGACTAACCACGGTTAAAAATTAAATATTAATTGAAAATATTAGACAATCTTTTGAAAATATTAATTTAGAATTTATTATCATAATATATTACAAGTTTACAACAAATACAAATACGAAATTAATGACAAAGGTACCTTCCATTAACCGGTACATACGATTACTAATCAAATCAAAGCAAAGAAATGAGTTTTGGTCAAACTTCTCGTGAACTTTTCTCAAAAAACAAGAGCTCAGTTTCACCGTTGAATTGATCTAGTTTGCAATCTACCTCCACTATATGAGACTAAGTTAATGGAAGATAATTTGCACCGATTGAATTTGTGTTTAGTATTTACCCTTATGTTTATTCTGTTAGGATTATTTCAAGCTACTCGATTCACCTGGATTCTGGATTACCTTATGGGGTTAGGAGCCTAGGAAAGGGGGGGGGGGAGTCTCACAACGTCAAAAGCACGATTCATCACAACCTAATATTTATGCGTAGCATGAGAACTTAAACTTACATCATCTAATTCATTGCCAACAAGATGGCATATACACCAGTCGGTGGTGCACACCACCCTAATCCGTCGCCCTTTCATTGAAAGGATCAGAGTCATGCCTTGATTAAATTATCTAATTTTGTTATTTTTCTATTCTATTTTTTCCTTAAATTGAGTAAACAAGCGATTTTATTTTTACTTGAAAGCGGAATATACAAGCAAATAATTTTTGTTGAGAATGAATTAGACAAAATCTTCTTAGTCATGGAAATGACAGTTTTAATAAATATTAAATTCGAAAGTGATGTAATCCTATGTGGTAAAGGTACACTATAAGGGAGCGTTTGTTTCAAATGGGGGAATGGAAATGGAATGATAATGGATTGGAGTAAGGAAAGGATTCAAGATTGATCAATTGTTAACCTTGTTCAATGAATGGAATCAACTTTACATGATTCATTTTCTTGATGTTTGGTTTAGTCCTGTTTGAGAATAAAAAAAAAGTAAACCCAAACCCAAACTCAGATTTTCTCTCTCCTCTCCTCTCCTTGTTTCTTCTCTGCTCGCCCCTACCCCCCCCGCCCAAGCCGTTGGTGTACACCGGGAACAACCACCGGCGATTTTGAAGCCGCCGTTCGACACCCCAGACTCCGGCGAGTCTTCGTCGGGCACTAACGGCCTATTTCGCGCACCACTCGACCGCGAAAAGCGCATTCTCCTTCCCACTTTTCGTCTTCGTTTTTGTCACATCTGACCGCCGGCTTTGCACGCCGCCGTCTATCTTCATATTTGTTGGCCTTCTTCGATATTGCCATACAGATTCCCGACGCCTCCTTTTATTTTCGTCGTGGTGAAGCGAATTGAAACGAGCGAAAGGTGAGAGGAAGTGAAAACGAGAGGGCAGAGATGGTGGATGCTGTGGTTGGATGACGGGGATTGGTCGCGGCCTGTGGGTGCTCATTTTGACGGCGTCTGCAATTTTGCTGCGTGAGGTGGAGGCAGTAGCGAGGTGGTGACGGGCAGAGGGAGGAGAGAGAGTGAAAGATGAAAAATGAGGCGGAATGATCATGAGTTTGTCTCCCGGAGAGTTTCATTTTCGAATCTTTGGGTTGGGGGTGAGTTTCAATCTGATTCGGATTCGGGTTAGTAACAAATTGGATTCATAAAAAGCCCAATTAAACATCAAAGACTGGAATCAGTGTTTCCAATTCGTTTCAGGGCCCAAAATTTTGTGAACCAAACAGGTCCGAAGTATATCTTTTAACCATGGTTAAAAATTTTAAATGGTTGAAATTTAATGAAAAATAATTGAATGATCCAAATTTAATTTCTTATCCTAATCGAAAATACCTACTGACAATTATTCCACCAAAGTTTTCGCGCTTCAGGAAAAATTCCAAAAGCTTTTCATTACTCAAATTAGTCAGGCAGGATCCGCTTGCTCTTCTACAACATTAAACTCACCGTTGGATCAAATACATCAACGACTTCACAAACAGATATACAGCTCACACGGATCGACCTTAATCACCGTCCGATCAACTACCATCCAAAGGCTTATAACATTTCCCTCCAAACCCCCAATTTCAAAAACCCAAAACATTCAGAATCCCCGCTTCTTTATAAACCATCTCTCCCTCTCTCTCTATATTCACCAAATCTCAACTCTCAAAATCAAACACATTTTCAATTTCTAAGAAAAAGGGAGGAGAGAGAAAATGTCAGGAAGAGGAAAGGGAGGAAAGGGGCTGGGAAAGGGAGGAGCAAAGAGGCATAGGAAGGTTCTGAGGGACAACATCCAGGGCATCACAAAGCCTGCCATCCGCCGTCTTGCTCGTCGTGGCGGTGTCAAGCGTATCAGCGGTCTCATTTACGAGGAAACCCGTGGCGTACTCAAGATCTTCTTGGAGAATGTCATCCGTGACGCTGTTACTTACACTGAGCACGCTCGCCGCAAGACTGTCACTGCTATGGATGTCGTCTATGCTCTCAAGAGGCAGGGCCGTACTCTTTACGGTTTTGGCGGTTAATTTTAGGGTTTCGGTTTGGATATTTATCATTTTATGTAGTTAGATTTGTGTTGTGTTGTGTTGTGTTGATTAGGGGGTTTAATTTCGTTTTGTAATTGCAAGCTTCAATGTTACGTTGAATATATATGAGATTCCAAGTTTATTAATTGCGTTTCTTGTCGTTTTGATTTCATTCTTCAGTCGTGTTTTTTGCATTATTGTTAGATTTTGTCCAATTTTTTTGTGACATTTCTTCAATTGCAGCGTTTTATTGGGGAAATGGCTTGTGTATAAATTTACATATTCCAGTTATTCATTGCGCATTTGTTATGCTCTTACACTGTTTGATAAAATGCCTCTCTTAGAAACTTACAATGCTCATACAGGCCCTTTGACGATCGAATAATGTTTATTTAGATTACGAAAGATTGAGTTGAAGAAAAAGCTGTTGACGATTTGATTCAATCTTGTTCATTTGAGATTTGGAGTTTATCAAACCTGTTTCTTGTCGATTTGATTAAAGATTCAGTACAATTTTCATTTTTCAGCCTTATTGTTTGGGAATTGTCCAATTTGCTAAGTAATTGGTTGCAGGAAATCTTTCAACTGCATAGCGAGCGTAGGACTAAAGTCGCATCCTGATTCCCTAAGAAAGTCTAATGGGAGAATTGAATTAATACGAACTTAAGAGTTTAGAATTGGATATGAACTATGAAGCAGTCGACATGATTATATTACTGCTGGCTGTTTGAACTATCTTCCTCAGTTTTTAGCAACTTCACTAAAATCCATCACAGACATAGCCACTCATGTTCTGAACACATATATGCTGATTAGAAGCTGGGGTGATGACACCCCATGGAAGTTTAAGCATTTTTCATGCTAACCATGACCTGAACTTGCTCTCTGTGTCTTTATCAGGGTGGATAAATGATTGTGCTTTATTCACTAAACAACTGCTATGATCTCGGCAATCTCAAGTTTGTATATATGGTGATTGCATCGTATTTGTGGAGCTGTGCGTTGGATTAGATTCTCACCGAGGGATCTGCCTAGGTGACAGTTCAGAGAAATGACTTCTATGCATCAGGGACTCGGTTGACTGGCAGTTCAGTCTGAAGCTAGGGCTAATTATGCTCTCCTTGGCCTTAGTGATTCCTTGGCTACATTTTCTCCCTAGGGAAATAAGGCTTAATAAGCATCCTTCAATCATCAAGATTCACTCCAAGTGCAGGGTACATGTTTCGCCATTTCAGGAAACAATGCATTCACGAGCCTCAAATGGCCACATAAGTCAACTTTTGGAAGAAAAATAAGCTGCGTGAGACTTATAAAGAAGCTAGAATTCTAGTTTGGAATTCAGAACATATTACGATATAGTAGTTCAAATCGTATAGGAAACAAACTCATTTTATCCTAGTGCCTAACAAACAGGTATAACAGCTACCAGTTTAACAACCTGGCATCGGAGGGTAAAAAGTTTCATGTGAACTGCATATAGTAAGCAAACTAAATTCTGCCGATCTACTGTGAGTATGCCATGACAATCTCTTACTCTCAAGGTTTCAGACAAGCACAGGGGCTTGAAATTTCCTGTCAGTGTTCCTTCATAATTTGAAGCTGATATTTCTTCCTTCTGTTCTGCTTCTTCATTTTGAGGTGCCGCCTGTTGAATGTTCGGAACCATCATGACCGGCTCTTTTATGAGCATCAGACATAATTGTCGTGTCTTGAACCGAAATATGACTAACTTGCTTGGACTTGACAGAAAGCGTATAGCAAAAGCACACTCCAGCTCAGATGCTGTCTTCAAAAGATTATAGTATGTCCAACAAACTGTGCACGGTGGGTCTGCCCTTGTTTCACCCCGCGTTAAATGACCTGCACAGAATAAACAAAATCATCCTTCAATTTCATAAAGAGTGGACTTAGCCTTTCCTTATGGAGAAATAGACTAGGACTTTAGGTCTTTAGTAATTACCCCCTGCTGGTTATAGTCATTTTTCCACTTTGGATGAGATCGAACCTGAAATATTGCAATGTTCTCCAGTATTTCAACTGTAACTGATACTCACATAACACAAAGAAAAGGGCAGTTAACACGGAGGCTGTGAGGCAGACTAAGGCAATATATCAGCAAGATTGCGGAAATTTAAACAGCTAATCATTGTTTTCTAGTCTTTCGTTACATATTAGGGATCACTAAATAATACTAACCCTTTCTATCAGCATCAGCTTCTGCTTGCTGCGCTTGGTCAAAAGTCTTTGATTGAGACAACTGCCTCACAGAAGAAAGTGATATGAGGAAACCTTTCAGTAAATCCTTCGTTTCTCATTAATGGAACCGTAAACCCAGGTTCTGCTGCATTATCTGAAATCCAAAAAAAGAAGAGAAAACATAAAATTTAACACAGAAACAAAAATATACACCACGCAATATCGAAAAGTTGATTGAATGTGATTGTCAAAACTGAATGACTGAGTTATACGAACATCAGAATCTCTCGTAATATCATGAGCAAACTGGAATGAGAATTATTGAAAACCGTCTCAATTTTTGGAGATCCTTTCGTTGCTGATACAAGGCAGCAAGCTCAATAACCACAATTGAACATGCTTAATCTCAGCTGTTAACAGCTTTTCATAATATCATGTCAAGAAAACAGAACAGACTACATTTCGAATAATATTACAGTCTCAGTCCATTCCTAAGTGAAGTCCTAATCAACATAAAAATACGGATCCGGATCCTCTGGAGTTATTTTTCCTGGAGTTCCCTGAAGTTTACTTGAAATGGAAATATTACTCTACCATGTAGTGTTTTTCCTTATTTAAAAAAAGACATTCATAAAATTATTTTTCCATTTTAAGTAAACTCCAGGAAAAATAACTCTAGAGGATCTTGATCCTAAAAATACATATGGTTTCCGGAATCAACTTGATTTTGGATTAGGCCACACGAGTTTAGATTGTTCTTCACTCCCTATCAACAGCCTTTGTGACATGACTGACATCATCTACTAAGCAACAAGATAATCAACAAAGAACAAAGTTCAAACGAAAAAGAAAGAATTTGACACAGCAGATATAACTTGCTAATTTGAAGAAAAAGTATGAGCAGCTAAAAAGAGTAAGCGAATCATCAGTTTCATAAGCGTCTAACTACTGTGAGATGCAGTTAGCAAGAGAAAGGGCAGGAAGAACATATACAAAACGTTGCAAATTGTAAATCTAGTTTTATTATGGTAGATTGGTAGTATACTGGTATTGTACTATTGTGTACTACTAACTTTCAAGTATGAAAACAAAGAAGAACATCAAAATCATCAGCTTAATTAAGTAGGCATGAAAATAAAAGTTGTAAAGTTAACGAGTAGGATTTATAAAGCAAAAGAAAATGAAAGTTAAAGGGATTACCGTACGTCCTTACTTGAACTTAGTTGTAAAATTTGGTACGTATGATTAATCTCAATTTCATCAACCGGGAAATAAAAAAAAGGGATGATGAGCAAAGACTGACAAAATACATAAAACTGTGTATGAACGTCCTACATGTTATGTAAGAACTTAAAAAGTTGCAGATACAAAATTTATTATAGCCGGGCCTGCCTACAGACTACAATTTGTTAGGATAGATGTCGTTTAATTTATGGTCATTTTAGAGTTCTTGTGCTTGCTGTACCATTCACCTGCTCAAGACTTGGCTAAATCAGAGAACAGTCGCGTCTTCAAAACATAGATGGTCTTGAGTTGTGATAGTCATAGGTATTGACAGTTCGTCAGTTCAAAAGCTTCAGGAATATCAAGTGAACATGTACACTACCGGCCCCCATCCTAATCTGAACTAACCAAATCTCATCGATTCTGATCTTTTCTGTGGCATTCAGTGTTGGCGTCCACTGTCAGCAATATAATGCTACTAAGCATGCATATCAATCCAAAGGAGCACATTTAAGATAAGGCCTGTCATTTACGCTCGCCTTTCATTTGCGTATGGCCTGATTCAGAGGTTCGAGGGCATAGTACAAGAACTTGCCAGCAAAGTACTCAGAGTTCTCGTACTCAGAGATGCACATAGAACCTAGCTCTTGTCTATTGCTTCCTGACCACAGAAATCGACTGTGATCTGCTGGTAGGAAGAAAAGAAACTGCCTGAGGCTTGTAAAGAGCACAGTCACACTGGAAAACTCTCATTTGGAATTCAATATGATAGTTCAAATTGTAAAGGAAAGAACGTAAAACCATGGTAACCAAGAAGCGTATATTATCCTAGTGCTTAACAAACATGTGTTACAGTCACTGATTTAGCAACCTGGCATTATTAACGAGTAAAAAGTTGTGTGAATTGGTAGTAACAAATCTAAATTTACCTCATCTACTATGGGTATATCGAGACACTGTTTTACTGTGCGATGTTTTAACCAAGCACAAAGTAAAACATCTTCTCAGGGTGAAAGGTCATAACATGCCCTACAAGCCAACCAGGCCACAAAGTGAAGTAGTTTCACATGAGTTCAAATTGGTCTTGCTGGTTTGATCCAGAACTTGAAGTTGCTCCAGAGCTTGAAGACGTCTTTTCAACCTTCATTTTTGCTTCTTTTGCCAGATGAACGTTTGCAGCCATCATGATCGCTGGCTTCATCAACACCAGATATAGTTGCTGTGTGCTGAACCGGAACATGACAAACTTGCTTGGGGATGATAGGAAGGGCAAAGCACATGGATTACTTAGACGAGAGGCTATCTTCAGAAACTCATTGTAAGTCCAATTAAACCATGCACGGTGGATTTGCCCTTCTTTCAGGCCACTAGTTCCATTGATCTGCAAAGAATAAGTTGAAATTATCCATCAGTTATTCAGAGTGGACTTAGACTTCCGTGATACATAAATATGTTCTGATTTTAGTAGTTACCCCCATCTTGTAGTCAAATTCCCATGCTTTCCTGAATCCATGCTCAAACCTTGATTTGCTCTTCTCTACATCAACAGAAACTGATACACATAACACAAAGAAAAGGGCCGTTATTCCCGTTAACACGAAAGCTATGAGGCAGATTTGTAAAATCTAATATATCAGTGAGGTTGGCAGAAACTTCAGCAGGCAATCATTTTTCCTTGTGTTTCATTACAGATTATGGCTCATTAGAAGAAGAAAGAAATAACAGACCTACTCTACGAATAGCAGATGAAGCTTCTTTTTCTGGCAGGTGCAGCAGATAATCAACCATGTCCCTCAGGTCTTGGGATGGAACTATGGCATCACAGAAGCCTCTGACAGAAGGAAACCTTGCACTAAAATTTTCTATTCTCCTGAATCGAACCTCCAAAGAACGAGTTTCTGCTTGAAATCGAATTACAAAAGGAAAGACGACACAGAAACAAAAAGTAAAGATCAGTTAACATTATTGTAAAAATGAATGTGATTGTCAAAAGAAACTGACCAAGCCACAAACATCAAAATGTCATAGTGTATAATCAAACTGATGGACAAACTGCACAAACCATTATCTGTTACTGAAAAATGTCTGCTTAGTCTCAATTTTCAGAATCCTTCCTGATGCAGGCGCCAAGAGCAAAGAAATCAAAATGGAATGTTCATACAAGTGTATGAATATCAGTTTTGCGCAGTTGG
>JBBYHQ010000001.1:23817261-23828300 GCA_038382645.1 Spergularia azorica
TAATGATTGAAGCAATGACCCCAGGTCATAATCCTTGTTGCCACTAAGGCACTTCATACTGCATATATTTTGTTGGTCATAATCCTTGGTTACATTTTCTTTCAGAACTTCTATTTTTTTTTAAACTCCTTCCGTTTCCGTCATATTAAGTGAGCTTCTGACTTATTCTTTGAGAAGTCACAGCTGTCTGGCTGATGTTTGTTTTGCTCTCATTTCCAAGATTGCTTCAGTCACCCCTGCTGTTTAATGTCCGTTGCCCTTTACAGGGGTTGATTTAAGTGTTGCAATGTGATTGTCCATTTTTAGCATCTATTTGATGCTTCCTTTTGTTTTCATATCCAAGGCTCAGCATATTCCTTGATGTGAATGCATAGACAAACCCGACATTTGTGGCACTGCAATATAAAGCTACAGTTGTTAATGGGTTATTACAACTGATGCTTAGTCGGACAACAATTTGTTCAACCTATAGAGATTTGTCAAAAGAAGAAAATTGATAGTTTCAGTTTATTGTTCTGCTTCATCTCCCTTTGATATTTACTGGGTTCGTTCTGTTCTTTCAGAAGAAAGAGAAAAGCCAGAACTTTTGGCAGAATCCCCTGCCAGGAGAAAGCGAGTTGCACAAGATTCAGGGAAGACAGAGCAGCAGGTATGCCTATTAAAATGGTAAACTTGGAGACAACTGATTTCCTGGTCCAAGAGTGGCCATTATGACTGAATATATGTCACTGTCTTGCTTAAAACTGTTTCAGGTTAGTCAGCTGGTAGCTCAAATTTTCCAAATGCGTGTCCGGATGAAGAACTTGATGGGTGCTATGGAAGGCGGATCTATACCTGCCCTTAGCAATCTTGAGGAGTCGCTTAAAGCTGAACAAAAGGTGTGTGTTTTTTATTTCTATTCAGTATTGACAGTCGTGTAAAGGATTGTTCTTGAGTGTATTCTGTCACCCAATCTGGTTCTCCTTTCTCTCTGCTTTCCTTTGGCTCCCTTCATTCGTTTCTAAAATTCTTCCAATGGCTCAGGCTCATGTTAACCGACCCAAATTCTTTCACCAAGGTTTTGTTGTTGTAAGATATTCGTAAATAACAACTGTAAGAGAAGCATCGTGACCGACCTTCCTAGTGTCTAGCCTTTTATCCTGAATCGAAAATATTTTTAGTTCTTGTTTTAGGCCCCGTGTTTCAAGCGTAGTTCCAAGTTTTTAATGTGAGCATGCTCATGTCTGACCTTGTGGCTATCGTACTGATGGTGGAGGTTGTTTTTGATATCGTTTCTGTTTTGTGATTCACACTCATGCTTGGTTCTGTAAGGGTGCATCAAATTTCAGTCAATTATCAGTAAGCAGTAGAACAGATAAGAGTGTATTATCGGTAGTTGTGGTACAAAAGAATACCTTCATGTAGGAGGTTTAGTGTTAATTGAATGGTATCTGTATAAACCCATAGACTTCACGATGAAACATATGATTTATTTGATATCGTGTCTACATTATGCACTTGCACAAGAAACTTGTTTGAGCATCATTCTGGTTTTTATGCTGTAATACCATATTTGTGAATTCTTAATTCTGGTTCTCTAATACATTTGGTCCTCTCCTGTAACAGGCTCCACCTGGAACAACAAGGAGAAAGAAAAGATCTACATCAAGAAAGCAATATGCAGATTCAGGTCCAGCGAGACCAAGTCCTCGTGGCTTTGGAGGTAGTAACTGAAGGGACTTCCAGCTTCTGCGACCTTTGCAACATGAAGCAGTGCCTAATCGGATATTTTCATCTTGCCTTTAAGACTTTGAGGTATGAGCTGGAAAGTTTTGCGTAGAACTAGCTAGTCAAGTAATCGTCAATCCTGATACGTGTAATTCAGCCGTATCTGTTGCAGTAAGACATGGCATCACAGACCTCACAGTCCTAATGCAGTATGCACCAATTATGTAATTTTTGACATTGAAGAAACTAGCTACGGAAAGTTACCAACTTCTAAAATGTTATCCAAACACTAAATTTACCATAAGAGGATTGTTTATTTTTTCTTTTGTACGAATTTTCTCTGTAAAAGTTTACACATAATTCATGGAAATTAATGCATAACCTTCATTTTGAAAGTCTGGACTGTTTCCTATATATTGCAGTATTCTGCTGAGGTAATCTTATTATGTTTCCTGATTACTCGGCCGCCTCCAAATTCCTGCGTGCTGATAAAAGTAACTCAGTCTGCAGGGAAACCATATAGAGCAGGTTCACGGAATCTCATCCCATGAAACTTGATGCACCTTCACTAGTCATTCGTGCCTGTACTCGAAAGACAGAAGAACCCTAGTGAGACAAGGAACTTCCCCTCTCCAAATTTCGAGTCTTGTAATTGCAAATCTTGCTGCACAAGATCATAAGAAAACACAGTGCCAGAGGGGGTCAGAACAAGAACTTTTCCCTCATCACCAGACTCCAAAATCCTGTAGTTCGATAATTCCTGACTTCTTAACTTGAATTCTATGTTCTTAATCACACAAATTTGAGTCCAAGACACTGCTTTTCCGTATTCTTTCATCACCCAGGACTCGACTCCATGTCGGGCATTTCCTAGATCTATGATGTTAGCACAAAGAAATCCATGGAACATCCCTATACTGATCACATATTTCTCAGGTTCTTCTAGACAAGGTGAAGCTATCAGACTGAACTCCTCCATGTCAACGTCAAACCTCGCTATTTGATCTCCAGTAGCTAACCAATGCAGAGAGCCATTCAATGCTAGGGCGTTATTCTTCTCAGGCCGTATTTTATTAAGGATGTTTTCGCAACCTTGAATCGTCCTCCATGTATTAGTCCCAATGGTTTGTACCTGAATTTCGTAGCTGCCGCATTGTCTGAAGAAAGTGACCACTTTGTACTGTTTTGTGCTAGGACTGTATCCCAACCCAGACACTAACTTTTCGTCACCAGGATAACGAGGTCCCTGAATGCTCTGAATTATATGCTCATTAGTTAAGGGGTTGTATATGCGCATTGCCCAGCAGCAAAAGTAAGACCAATGAATCAATCCTTTTCCGATGATTAGGAGAAACCCTCTGCAGGAATTCACAACCTCAAAGTTTGCTTGAAAATGACTAAACTTTCTGCAGGATTTTAGAGGCTCGAAGTCTGAGACACCGATCAGGGTCCTGAATGACTGCCCGATCTGCTTTTCCACTCCGTGGAAGCTGTCAATCGTGAGTGTGACGCTATTTAGAAACCTTCTCGTTTTGCAGGTCCGTGCAATGGTAATGTGGGGTTCCTGGTGGTATGCTTCAGCAAATCGCTGGTCTGTAACAATGTCGTGCCATTCCTTGCAGACGAGTTTGCAACGTAAGATAGACTTAGCAGGGAGCTTGGTGAGTATGTTCATTATTATCTCTGTTGGAAGATAAGGACGTACAACGGGAGCTCTTTTATTGGTACGTGATGCTTTATCATGATCGCCATTGATTTGCTTTCGCTTTCTATTCGGTTTCATAGCCATGGATCGAATAGTATGTGCCTGATGAATTTGGAGGAAGTGCAGAGCAATTACTCGATTTTTCGCAAATTTATAGACACAAAACACAAGGGTAATAAAAAAAAGAAAGAGAGCCAAGCTCAGAACTTTTTCTTTCCTAATCGTAAGTTGCATCACAAAACAAAAACATGGCATTTAATATTTCCTTATTCGCGCCATACATATGAAATTATGGTTATTTTTGCTGGAGTGTTTGAACTATTGGGTTCTTCTTCTTCCTCACGCTTTGCTTGACATACATCTACTGATCTACGAGTCGTCATTGTAAAGAGTCGGTCAATGATAAGAAACTAGGCAAAAAGTTTGTTATCGTATACGCATGATCGTCCGTATTAAGGCTTAGTATCTTCTCGTCCCACTTCCCGTCAATGGGATCATATAGACAAAGTTGAGCACCCCGTTGAATCAAAAACTTGCCATTCTCAAGGACTCTTATCACCTTTAACACCTCCCTGAATTTCCAGGCGTTATTTAAGCATATCGTCATCAAGCGTGTCCATGACTCTTTCACTCCGTACTCTTTCATCACCCAAACCTCGTATTGGCCGAGTAAACTGCAGGGTATTGTTGCACAAAGTGACCCATCTACGACGCTCAGCTGGCTAAACGAGATGTTGAATCGTTGCTGGTCGTAGGGCATAAGAAGTAATATATTTAATCCTACGTTGTCAATGTCGAAGCGTAGGATCACGTTCTTTTGGAAAATGTCCTCGCTTTTTGCTAGCCAATGTATAGCCCCACTAAAAGTCACAGGCGGTCTTTCCAAAGATCCTGGAACGATTGGAACATTCACGAGCAATGATGCTCCAATTATTATCCTTACCAAGTTCTATAATGAAAACTTTGGTAACATCGTAAGTCTTACTTCCACCAATTTTGAGAACGCCACCACCAAAGCGTACCACCTTATACTGTCTCGTGTTTGACGTGAGCTCTTTTCTTTTTCTTTTATTTGCATCATCATATCAACATGACTTTGCTTTCTTTTTCTAGATTGTTTCGGCGTGATCGATGAACAAGTGCTTGAAACTTTAATTTAATTGGAGGAAGAACAAAGCAACTAATAATATAATGTCTTAGCACTTCGAGTGATCTTATATATATAATGGATTTGAGTTCAGCAATTTTGTTTCCTAATCCTAAGTTGAGACAGAAATTGCTGTTTTTTCTTATTTCAGAATTTGTTCTTTTTCTAAGGTCAATCAAAGTTTCCATTATATATTTCAGCAATGATGAAACAAAAATACGATATCTTAATTCAACAATGTATATCTTCTCGACGAAGTCATTGTAAAGTATCAGTCGTCGAAGGAGTCAATGACAAGAAACTGGGCAAAAAGTTTGTGATAGATGCACGATCGTTAATATCCAACCTTAACGTCTTCTGCTTGTCCCACTTTCCGTCAATGGGATCATATGTACGAAGTTGAGCTCCCACTTGGATCAATAACTTGCCATTCTCAAGGACTTTGATCAACTTTAACGCTACGCCGATTTCACAATTTTGTATCGTTGTCAACCGTGTCCATGACTCCTTCACTCCGTACTCTTTCATCACCCAAACCTCGACCAGCCCCAAATGTAAGGGCGTTGTTGCTAATGCACAAAGCGACCCATTCACGAGGCTCAACTGGCTAAATGAGAGCTCGTGCGGGATAGGAAGTAAATCAAAATCTTCATCGTCAATGTCGAAACGTAGGATCGAGTTCGTGTTTCCTACTAGCCAATGTATACCGCCGCCAAAAGTCACAGGTCTTTCCAATAAATCACCAACATGCTGCCGCAGGAGCTCGTTGCAAAGTGTACGTCGTCGGTGCTTGGAATCACGAGCGATGATCCTCCAATTATTATCCTTACCAAGTTGGTCTATGGTGAAAATTTTGATAACATCATTTGTGGCACCAAAGCATACCACCTTATATTGCCTCGTGCTTGAGCTATAACCAACCCCATACTTTCTTAAGTGACCAAAAAGTTGTGTTATTGGTCCGGATGTAAGTATCACAATGCGCCTCGTGATAGGATTCACGAGGCACAATGACTCGATGGTAATAAGATCACGTTCAGCGCCAATTTTGTGATAGGCGCGACCTAGAAGTAAACCGTTGCAAGAAGCTACGATGTTAACAGTACTAGACAATTGATATTTTGACGACTTGATGAGTATTAGGTTGATATTGAAAAATTTCTTCTTGAGATGTGCATCTATTGAAACCCACGAACAATGTAGACGAAGTAGACCGGAGATACAAGCGTTCGAACTCAGGCCGTAACACGATACTAGGAAACACATGACAGACGTTCTTGATAGAATCTAAAGGCAGCCTTGACAATATTTCCATGAGAATTGCTTCTGGAAGAAGATCCTTTATACTATAATTTGTGGCTGTCTGGAAGTTCTGGTCGCGTAAACGTCTTTTGTTAGGAAGTTTTGTTTTGTTAGCATCAACATTATTTTGCTTTCTCTTTCCGGATCTTTTAAACGCCATGAAGATAGAGTACACTGTACATGCATATAGAGTAATTGAAATTCAGAGGAAAAACAGAGCAAATCGATGTAATATATATTTATATCAATTCGAGTTACGCAGCTTATTTTCCTAATCCGAAACTAAGAAATTGCTATGCGTATTTCACTTTTTTCCTTATTTCATAGTTTCTTCAAATTTGGTAATTCTTCAGGCGCGGGCAATATTGTTTCTAGTAGCGTTTGCATTCGGTCACTAGTACCCACGCCTAGCTACTTTTTTGAAACCATTATTTCATCACGAATAATGTCATCGCAATTGAAATTTTTTGAAACCATTATTTCAAGATAGAAATTAATTTGGGTAATAAATAAATAGAATTCACAAAAAATAAAGAATTGTTTGTGTGATTGATTGCATAACTTTTGGATAATAATTACGTGTAGGAGCCAAAGATAAGAAACTACGCGAGAAGTTTGTGGATACAAGATTTTTCATGGTGATGACATCTACCTTTATCGGCGGCCTCTCGTTGTCGTTCCACTCCTCATTGACGAGATCATAGAGACGAAGATGAGCACCTAATTTGATCAACAACGACTTGCCATTCTCAAGCACATAGATCACATTTAACGGCTGCCAATCTTTTTCTAACTTTATCGTTGTTAATCGTGTCCAACAAGACTCTTTTACCCCGTACTCCTTCATCACCCACACCTCAAACCGGGTCCGTGGACAGTCTGCTTCCAACACAGAAAGCAACCCTCCCAGTGCGCTTAGCTGGCTATAGAGGTGCTTCGTCTTGGACTTATAGGGCATCGGAACAAACTCAAATTCCTCGTTATCAATGTCGAATCTAAGGATCGTATTCTTGTTTCCTAGTACTAGCCAATGTATCGCACCGCATAAAGCCAAAGGGCGGCTTTCCATATAAGGAACCAACTTCGGGAGCTCGTCGCAAATTAGCCGATTGTTGTTATTACAATTATTAAGATAGCATAAACTCCGCCAATAATAACAACGATTTCTATCGGCATTATTTATGGTGAGAATCTTGATGCAATGACCAGCAGCATCGAAATCCAAGTGCACCACCTTATATAGCCGCGAGGTGGAGCTATAACCTAACCCGTACAAGTGCAATAATCTCCTTGTTGGTTGGTGGGAAAGGGTAAGCTTTACACTGCGCCGCGTGATAGGATTCACGAGGCGCAGTGACTCGGTATATAGACCAGAAGCAGGAAGCTGGTGACTTTCGTGGCCCAAAAATAAGCCATTGCAACAACCCACGACGTCGAAACTAGTCCACCCCGATGGATTTTTGTTTTCGCAAAATAAATCCATCAAGTTGAGATTCGTGGAGACTATACGATGAGTATCACCGTGATACTCTATGATTTGTTCTTGTTTGGTGCTCGTATTGAACCCCACGAACAATAAGGACGGGTGAGACCGTAGGTATAAGGGTTCGAAATCGAGATGCATAACGATACTATAGGAAATATATCACAAAGGCTTATGAATATTTCTATGAGAATTGCTTCCGGAAGATCCTTTATATTCGTCTTATACGCCATGGTGATCAAACTAAATTGGGCGGACAACTACCAACAACGTTAACACAATGACATATATGTATACTGTATTGGGAGAATTTTGTTTGGCTTCTTCAAGAAGTTTCTTGGCATCTTTGTTTTGAGGGTGGAATTGAAGTGTGGAACAAACCACGGTACAATTTATGTCGTCTGAGTATTAAGAACCCCCTTTACCCAAAAATTATGTCGTCTTTGAACCCTTTAAACCTAAAAAAGGAAAATTTGCATGACTTTTTCCTTATTCAGTCTACGGATTTTAATAAACACGGTTTGAAGGGCACACGTTAGAAAACCGTACTAATTAAACAGAAAAAAAGTAATAATAGCAATGATCAAGAAATTAAAAATCAAATTAAATAAATAACCAGAACAATTTTAGAGGAAAACGACTAGATGTTAAAGAGATGAATGAATGTGTTTAAATAAAGGAGAAATTGGTAGCTTAAAGAAAAAGGCTCATTTCTCCTTCATCTTCTTGGTTATTGCGAAGGCAGCTCCAACCACAGCCAAAATAACTCCTGTTACTATGATTGTTGTTTTTAGCGTTTGCATTGGATCATTATTGTTATCCTTGCCTCCGTGCTTCTTCTCTACATGCTTGAATTTATCCTGAATGTCGTTACAAATTGCAAACATTTCAAACTACTTTTATATTTTTCATGGTGATCAAAACATAAGAAATTAAACTGATTTGATACAATGTTACAATGTTACACTCGTATGTCACATTTTTTGTACGTACGTATGTAGATCCGTCCCAACCCGCAACTTACGAGTAATGATAATATAGTTAGAATTAAAAATATCACCTTGGCTAGATGAGATGATACGGAATCAACTTGAAAATTATCCTTATGTTTGCCAGGATTTAGTTCGCCAACATCTGCAGCTGGAAATGAGGATGGATCATTAGTTGCATCAACTAAACTTCCTTCATTATTATTATCTGCCATTATTTGTTTGATTCAGTTTGATTTTGGTTTTAATGAATCTATCTTAGAGGAAAATTTGCATAGAATTGAAGAAGATGTGAAATTCAATTAAGCTTGCAAATAATTAAATCTCAGAAGAAACACACACTTGTCAATGTGCAAATCCTCCAAATCCTATTCCTATTTTATTGGTGTATAAGCTAAGGCACATCCACAAATTCCTCTATAATAACGAACTCCGTCCTATTTTGTAGACTTTGTTACATAGATATGTGCATATTGTAATATTGTATGGTATGCAAGTTCTAAATTTGGCATCTCTTGTGCAACCCATACAATATGAACATGACCATTAGATCCAAAGTCAAGCCAAACCATATGTTTTTATTTTGCACATTCTAAATTTATCAAAAAAAAAAAAAAAAAAATATGACCTCCTCCTATACCTGCAATTAAAGTTGAAGTATGTGCTAGTTAATTAACTCAGCATAATTTGCTCTATCTTGTGGCTAAACTTATGTATGTAAAACTTCTCGATCATTGTATGTAGGAGTCAGAGGTATGTGGTTACTATGTGCTGTATATGGGTTTTGAGTTTATTGGACGCCACTGCGCTCAGGTTTAGGACTGTAGTGCCAAAATTCTGTACACAATCGATTACCATTCCCATCTTCTTGCGTTCAGCTGGCCTAATAAGTCATAATAATAACTGGTGTATTTAGCCCTAGTTGTTTACCTCTGCTTCTCAGTGGTAGCTGTGTGTTTTTAACCTAAAGGCGGACTAGTTTCAGAAGACGAGAGTGTATCGAATTCCTGTTGGCTTTTATAAAACTTTCGGCTATCTATCAGTGAACTAGTAGCCAGAAGTCGATATACATTACTCTGTCAGTCTGGTTGATACCAGGAACTAATTTACTCTTAACAAATAAGATATGCGTATACTGGATTGGAATGTGACAGTCAGCTGCTGCAGATCAGATATATGCTGCTTTGCATCTCAGGATTTAACAAGAACAACCACAACAACAAAATCAAACACAACAGCCACAGATACTGCACATAGAGACTCACAAGGTACGATAAGTGATGCTCGAAAACATACTGATGGTAAAATCTTAATCCCTTCTACAATCTGATCAAAAGAAATCAGTTATTCCTCAGACTTTGCAGTATAGTGTACTGTTTACAGTTTGACAGACATCTACTAATCAACTCTATACTAATAATACAGTAAAACTATCTCAATGCAAATTTGTAAGTACTCAAAATCACTCATACTTACTTACAGCATCATATTAACGCAGAAGCACATGCACTCTGACAGTCACAGTCTCACAGACATCAGTAATCCTGTCTTTCTGGCTGGGGCATCAAGGTAATTCATCCAGAAACTCTTTCAGATCACTGTCGCTGAAATTGTCGTTGCAGGCTGGTAAAGTAGTGTCATCAGTTTGAGCCTGACCATCATCAAGGTTGGTGGCATTATCCGAGAGATGTTGAACCTCATCAACTTGGGATGGGAGTAGTTCATCTAAGCTGTTAGAAGCGTAGAGAAGGTCTTGACCATCGGACACATTTGGAACCCATGACTCCTTTAGCAGGGGCAGTGAATCATCATCATCATTGCTAACAGTCTTCTGAACCTGTACATTATCCAAATCTTTGCCAAGCTTTTCTTGTACTGAACCCTGAACTGTTACTGATTTGACGATTTGGTCACCAGAAATCACTTTGGCTACCTTAATAGGCCGTGCTTCTTCCGCGACATTGTCGTGAACCTGCAGCTTTCGCACCCCATAAAGCACCATATCAGTCTCTTGATTTAGCTTGTATTCTTTGATCACCCATTCAGACCAATCTTCCTTGAAAAGCCCCAAGGTCACACTTGCGTTACCTTTGCTGCCCAATTGTTTTCTTTCTTCGTCTCTTATCTTCTCTGCATTGGAAATACTTCTTCCCCAGTATCTTTTATTTCCCTGAGGTCGTTTAGCAAGGAAGTAATATGTGGTGTCTTGGTCTTTATAAAACTTACAACCTACGCAACAATGCAAGTTCCGAATTAAACAACTTCTAACAACATTAAGGACGTACGCATGCAACTTATGTTAAACAGTACAGAAAAAAGTAGCATAATAGGATTAGGATCAAATATATTACCGTGGACAGTTTTCGGATCGATCTCCATTAAACTCTTGTCAAATGTGTCGAGGACATGATTATTGTGTACCAACAAGTCCAACAATTCTTCATCATTTGGTGCGGAACGAAACTCTTTAGGCATCTTGTTGAGGACGTTATTGTCGGATGAAGAAGCCATTAATTCTTCTTTAGATCAGATCAACTCTTTGAAC
Organism: Spergularia azorica; assembly: GCA_038382645.1. Lineage (NCBI taxonomy): Eukaryota > Viridiplantae > Streptophyta > Magnoliopsida > Caryophyllales > Caryophyllaceae > Spergularia > Spergularia azorica. The sequence goes on from JBBYHQ010000001.1 coordinate 23,828,140, forward strand.
TAATACTTAGCTTTCTTGATCGAACACTCTCTACACTTTGATGCTTCAACTTGTCAATTCTTGGAACTTTATAGTTGAATTCTTGAGATTTTATGGTTTGAGTGAGCGGGAAAGTTAGGTACTTTGTTATTCGGATTGTGAGCCAACAGGTTGTTAAACAT
>JBBYHQ010000001.1:23828400-23846600 GCA_038382645.1 Spergularia azorica
CACTACCTTGAACTAGCCTACGATCGGGTACGTAACTAGCGATAGTGGTAATCTCTTATTTAGTAGTAAGATGACTATTAAATAAGGTAAGCGATCGGAAATTACAAAAATGTCATCAACAGAGTTCAGCAATTTTATTTCCTAATCCTAAGTTGAGACAGAAATTGCATTTTTTCCTTATTTCAGAATTTGTTCTTTTTCTAATTAAGGTCAATCAAAGTTTCCATTATATATTTCAGCAATGATGAAACAAAAATACGATATCTTAATTCAACAATGTATGTATATCTTCTCGACGAAGTCATTGTAAAGTATCATCAGTCGTCGAAGGAGCCAATGCCAAGAAACTGGGCAAAAAGTTTGTGATAGATGCACGATCGTTAATATCCAGCCTTAACGTCTTCTGCTTGTCCCACTTTCCGTCAATGGGATCATATGTACGAAGTTGAGCTCCCACTTGGATTAATAACTTGCCATTCTCAAGGACTTTGATCACCTTTAACGCTACGCCGATTTCACAATTTTGTATCGTTGTCAACCGTGTCCATGACTCCTTCACTCCGTACTCTTTCATCACCCAAACCTCGACCAGCCCCAAATGTAAGGGCGTTGTTGCTAATGCACAAAGCGACCCATTCACAACGCTCAACCGGCTAAACGAGAGGTCGTGCGGGATAGGAAGTAAATCAAAATCTTCATCGTCAATGTCGAAACGTAGGATCTTGTTCGTGTTTCCTACTAGCCAATGTATAGCGCCGCCAAAAGTCACAGGTCTTTCCAATAAATCACCAACATGCTGCTGCAGGAACTCGTTGCAAAGTGTAAGCCGGTGCTTGGAATTACTAGCGGTGATCCTCCAATTATTATTCTTACCAAGTTGGTCTATGGTAAAAATTTTGATAACATCATTTGTGGCACCAAAGCATACCACCTTATATTGCCTCGTGCTTGAGCTATAACCAACCCCATAATTTCTTAAGTGACCAAAAAATTGTGTTATTGGTCCGGATGTAAATATCACATTGTGCCTCGTGATAGGATTCACGAGGCACAATGACTCGATGGTAATTGGATCACGTTCAGCGCCAATTTTGTAAAAGGCGCGACCTAGAAGTAAACCGTTGCAAGAAGCTACGATGTTAACAGTACTCGACAATTGATAGTTGTGTTGACGAAATAAGTCTTCTAGGTCGAAGTTCGTGTTGACGACTTGATGAGTATCATGATGATATTGAAACATTTCTTCTTGAGTTGTGCATCTATTGAAACCCACGAACAATGTAGACGAAGTAGACTGGAGATACAAGCGTTCGAACTCAGGCCGTAACACGATACTAGGAAACACATGACAGACGTTCTTGATAGAATCTAGAGGCAGCCTTGACAATATTTCCATGAGAATTGCTTCTGGAAGAAGATCCTTTATGCTATAATTTGTGGCTGTCTGGAGGTTCCCATCGCGTAAAAGTCTTTTGTTAGGAAGTTTTGTTTTGTTAGCATCAACATTATTTCGCAGCTTTCTCTTTCCGGATCTGTTAAACGCCATGGAGATAGAGTACACTGTCCATGCATATAGAGTAATTGAAATTCAGAGGAAAAACAGAGCAGATCGATGTAATATATTTATATCAATTTGAGTTACGCAGCTTATTTTCCTAATCCGAAACTAAGTTGATCGGCACAGAAATTGCTATGCGTTTTTCACTTTTTTCCTTATTTCATAGTTTCTTCAAATTTGGTAATTTTTCAGGCGCGGGCAATATTGTTTCTAGTAGCGTTTGCATTCGGTCACTAGTACCCACGCCTAGCTACTTTTCTACGTGCTCGAAGTCTCGAATTCATCACGAATAATGTCATCGCAATTGAAATTTTTTGAAACCATTATTTCAAGATAGAAATTAATTTGGGTAATAACTAAATAGAATTCACAAAAAATAAAGAATTGTTTGTGTGATCGATTGCATAACTTTTGGATAATAATTACGTAGTACTAATAAGTAGGAGCCAAAGATAAGAAACTACGCGAGAAGTTTGTTGATACAAGATTTTTCATGGTGATGACATCTACCTTTATCGGCGGCCTCTCCTTGTCGTTCCACTCCTCATTTACGGGATCATAGAGACGAAGATGACGACCTAATTTGATCAACAACGACTTGCCATTCTCAAGCACATTGATCACATTTAACGGCGGCCAACATTTTTCTAACTTTATCGTTGTCAATCGTGTCCAAGACTCTTTTACCCCGTACTCCTTCATCACCCACACCTCAAAACGGGTCCTTGGACTGTCTGCTTCCAATACAGAAAGCAACCCTCCCAATGCGCTTAGCTGGCTATAGTTGTGCTTCGTCTTGGACTTATAGGGCATAGGAACAAACTCAAATTCCTCGTTGTCAATGTCGAATCGAAGGATCATATACTTGTTTCCTAGTACTAGCCAATGTATCGCACCGCATATAGCCAAAGGGCTTTCCATATAAGGAACCAACTTCGGGAGCTCGTCGCAAATTAGCCGATTGTTGTTGTTACAATTATTAAGATAGCATAAACTCCGCCAATAACAACGATTTCTATCGGCATTATTTATGGTGAGAATCTTGATGCAATGACCAGCAGCATCGAAATCGAAGTGCACCACCTTATATAGCCGCGAGGTGGAGCTATAACCTAACCCGTACAAGTGCAATAATCTCCTTGTTGGTTGGCGGGACAGGGTAAGCTTTACACTGCGCCGCGTGATAGGATTCACGAGGCGCAGTGACTCGGTATATAGACCAGTAGCAGGAAGCTTGTGACTTTCATAGCCCAAAAATAAGCCATTGCAACAACCACGACGTCGAAACTAGTCCACCCCGATGGATTTTTGTTTTCGCAAAATAAATCGATCAAGTTGAGATTCGTGGAGACGATACGATGAGTATCACCGTGATACTCAATAATTTGCTCTTGTTTGGTGCTCGTATTGAACCCCACAAACGATATGGACGGTTGAGACCGTAGGCATAAGGGTTCGAAATCGAGATGCATAACAATACTAGGAAATAAATCACAAAGGTTGATGATAGAAGTCAGAGGCAACCTTATGAATATTTCTATGAGAATTGCTTCCGGAAGATCCTTTATATTCTTCTTATACACCATGGTGATTAAACTAAGTTGGGCGGACAACAATCAGCAACGATTTGACATATATGTATAGTATACTGTATTGAGAGGGTTTTTTTTTTGGCTTCTTCGAGAAGTTTCTTCGCATTTTTTTTAGGGTGGAAGTGTGGAACACGACGGTATAATTTATCTCGTCTTCGACCTCTTTAACCAAAAAAAGGAAATTATGCACGACTTTTTCCTTATTCAGACTACGGATTCTAATATCCGGTCCGTGCACTCTGCATTTGATCAATCAAATATTCAAGACCACACTATTTGAAGGGCACACGTTAGAAAAACCGTACTAATTAAACAGAAAAATGAACAATAGCAATGATCAATAGGAAATCAAAGATCAAACTTAGATAAATAACCGGAACAATTTAGAAGAAAACGACTAAGATGGTGTAAAGATGAATGGATGTGTTTAAAGGAGAAATAGGTAGCTAGCTTAAAGAAAAAGGTTCATTATTATTTCTCCTTCATCTTCTTGGTTATTGCGAAGGCAGCTCCAACCACAGCCAAAATCACTCCGGTTACTATGATTGTTGTTTTTAGCGTTTGCATTGGATCATTGTTATCCTTGCCTCCATGCTTTTTCTCTACATGCTTGAATTTATCCTGAATGTCATTACAAATTGCAAACATTTCAAACTACTTTTATATTTTTCATGGTGATCAAATTAAAACATAAGAAATTAAACACATATACGAATATACGATGAAACCAGGCCAACAAGTAGTTTTGAAGATCAGAGGACCGATTTGGAAGATTTTCGAGTCCCATATGAAATTTCAAACGAAACTTCTACGATCTACATGTTGTTAATAATGATATGATACATTTTTACACTCACATGTCACATTTGTACGTAGACCCGTCCCAACCCTCAACATACGACTATACGAGTAATGATAATATAGTTAAGAATTAGAAATAGTTATGATGAATATTATCGTCACCTTGGCTAGATGAGATGATACGGCATCAACTTGAAAATTATCCTTATGTTTGCCAGGATTTAGTTCGCCAACATCTGCAGCTGGAAATGAGGATGGATCATTAGTTGCATCAACTAAACTTCCTTCATTATCTGCCATTGTACGTCTTGATTCGATCAGTTTGATTTTGGTTTTAATGAATAATATTAGAGATAAAATTGCATAGAATTGAAGAAGATGTAAAATTCAAGCTTTGCAAATTAAATCTCAGAATGAAAAAAGAGAAACACACACATGTCAATGTGCAAATCCTCCAAATCCTATTTTATTGGTGTATAAACTAAGGCATCCACAAATTCCTCTATAACCAACTCCTATTTTGTAGACTTTGTTACTCGTACATATATGCACATTGTAATATTGTATGGTCTGCAAGTTCTAAATTTGGCATCTCTTGTGCAAACCATACAATATGAACATTAGATCCAAGTTCAAGCCAAACCATATGTTTTATTCTGCACATTTTAAATTTATGAAAAAAAAATATGACCACATATACTTACAATCAAATTAAAGTTGAAGTTTGTCCTAGTTAACAACTCAGCATAATTTGATCTAGGTGGTTAAACTTATGTATGTAAAACTTCTCACTGTATGTAAGAGTCGGTGGTAACATGTGCTCGTAAGACAATGATATACTCTAATAATCCCCCAGTGCTATATATGTATTTTGAGTTTATTGGACGCCACTGCGTTCAGGTTTGGACTAGTTTCAGCAGACGACAGTGAACTTATTGAACTCCTGTTGGGTTTTATAAAACTTTCGGCTATCAGTGAACTAGTAGCCAGAAGTCGATAGACATTACTCTGTCAGTCTGGTTGATACCAGTACTACTAACTACTGTAACTCTTAACAAATTATATGCGTATACTGGATTTTGCAAATTTCTAGCTTATTTAAGTCCTCTGTGTTGCAGACTTCATTGGAATGCGACAGTCAGCTGCTGCTGATATTTTCTGCTATGCATCTCAGGATTTAACAAGAACAACCACAACAACAAAATCAAACACAACAGCAACAGATACTGCACATAGAGACTCACGAGGTACGATCAGTGATGCTCAAAACACACTGATGGTAAAATCTTAAACCCTTATTTATCTACTACAGTACTACTAGCTGATCAAAACAAATCAGTTATTCTTCAGACTTGCAGTATAGTGTACTGTTTACACTTTGACAGACATCTACTAGACTAACTACTAATCAACTCTATACTAATACAGTAAAACTATCTCAATGCAAATTTGTTGCTACTCAATATCCCTCATACTTACTTTACAGCATCATATTAATACAGAAGCACATGCACTCTGAGTCTCTGACAGTCACAGACATCAGTACAGTAATCCTGTCTGTCTTGCTGGGGCATCAAGGTAAATCTCCAGAAACTCTTTTAGATCACTGTCACTGAATTTGTCGTTGCAGGCTGGTAAAGTAGTGTCATCAGCTTGAGGAGCCTGACCATCATCGAGGTTGGTGGTGGCAGTTTACGAGAGATCTTGAACCTCATCAACTTGGGATGGGAGTAGTTCATCGAAGCTGTTAGAACTTTAGAAGCGTAAAGAAGGTCTTGAACTGTTACTGATTTGACGATTTGTTCACCAGAAATCACTTTGGCTACCTTAATAGTTTAAGGAAATATTATATTTCCTAGTAGATATTATCTCGTGAATATTGTATTCTCTATATTTTAGGATAGTCAATATATTGTATTCCTCTACCTTAGTTAAATGCATATCTCGTAATCTTTGTAATGTCGGCTACTCTAGTATTAACCCTAATTGTACTTTGTATAAATACTCACATATGTAATAATACAACTTAAACTTTTCCCTCCATCTCATACTCTCCTCCTCAACATGGTATCAGAGCATAGATCCTATGCTCGGCCTAACCCTCCGAAAAGCTTCAACTCCAATAAAACCCCGGCCACCCTCTAATCCGGCCACCCTCCACAACCATGGCCACCCTCTAATCCGGCCAACCCTCCATAATCATGGCCAACACTACTCTCAACCATCCAAAAGGACCACAACCATGGCCAAATCCTCCTTCGGCCACCCCTAAATTAACTCATGGTGTTGATAACATAAAACTCCTTCCACCCTTTTATACGTAAAAACTCAATCTCCACCGCTGAAACTGATCAACCTAATGTTATCAACACTCTCACCAAATTTCATACGAATCGGACCAATTTTGATCATCCGATCGTCGACTCGATAAAACCTTGCACTCTAGATCCGAGAACACTAATCCCAAACTCCCACACATCGTGTCAAACGACACACCATCCCAAAACTCAAACGTTGTCACAATACTCATCGTGACGTACTCTCAAACTCTTTGCAACTCCAAAACTCATTCCGCTGCAACCTAAATCACAACACTCTTACCACTCTTTCCCTAAACCAAAATTGGGAAACCCACTCACAAATTCCAAAACCCTCTAAAATCGAAATTCACAAAAAAAAAAAAAAAAAAAAAAAAAAAATCTTCATCCTCCTAACTAACTCATGCACAGTCTCTCTACGGCACCAACCCATCCAGCGCTCACAACTCACGATTCAAGTCATCAAGCGGCCACCGAGCATCGTTCTTCATGATTATATCCAAGATCGGCCTTACTCTACGACCGTCCGTCTTGCGGGGACGTATAAGGAAATATTATATTTCCTAGTAAATATTATCTCGTGAATATTGTATTCTCTATATTTTAGGATAGTCAATATATTGTATTCCTCTACCTTAGTTAAATGCATATCTCGTAATCTTTGTAATGTCGGCTACTCTAGTATTAACCCTAATTGTACTTTGTATAAATACTCACGTATGTAATAATACAACTTAAACTTTTCCCTCCTTCTCATAGTCTCCCTCCTCCTCAACAAATAGGCCGTGCTTCTTCCGCGACATTGTCGTGAACATGCTTCTTTCGCACCCCATAAAGCACCATATCAGTCTCTTGATTTAGCTTGTATTCTTTGATCACCCATTTAGACCAATCTTCCTTGAAAAGCCCCAAGGTCACACTTACTTTATCTTTGCAGCCCAATTGATTTCCTGCTTTGTCTCTTATCCACTCTCCATTGGAAAGACTTCTTCCCCACTCTCTTTTAGACCCTCGAGGTCGTTTAGCTAGGAAGTATATGGTGTCTTGGTCTTTATGAAACTTACAACCTACGAAAACCCGTAACAATGCAAGTTCGAAATTAAAGACTGCAACATAATTAAACATGCAACATCTAAAAACATTAAGGACGTACGCATGCAACTTATTATGATGCTAAGCAGAAAAAATACGTAGCATAATAGTATTAGGATCATATTTATTACATACCGTCGAGAGTTTTCGGATCGTTCTCCATTAAAGTATTGTCAAATGTGTCGAGGACATTATTATTGTCTACCAAGAAGTCCAACAATTCTTCATCGTTTGGTGCGAAACGAAACTCTTTAGGCATGTTGTTGAAGATGTTGTCGAATGTAGGAGCCATTGATTCTTCTTTAGATCAACTCTTTGAACTAATTAATACTTAGCTTTCTTGATCGAACGCTCTCCACAGTTTGATGCTTCAACTTGTCAATTATTGGAACTGTATTAAATTCTTGAAATTTTATGGTTTGAGTAAGCGGGAAAGTTAGGTACTTTGTTATTCGGATCGTGAGCCAACAGCGCAGCTGTTAAACTTTTAACTATATATAAGCCCTTCAACCTCAAGTAAAAAAAAAAATTCAGAGCTAATATATAGTATTTGTAACTTTTAATGATGGGTCACTTCTTCGATAGGAATAATATAATTGTCCGATCGAGAGTATGATTTTCCAGTTTTAATTGTCTGATCTATCTACTTAATTACATATAACTAGCTAGCTTTCGGAAACAATGTAGTATGTTATTTTAAGCTCGGTTTTGGCTCCAAGAAATGGTTGATTACATTGTAATATAGAAAAAATAGAAAAAGATAGAAAAATAGAAAATAGAAAAAGATTAACCAAACAAACTAGAAGAGTAACATTTTGAGATAAAATAGAAAAAGATTTCAAGAAAACACTACTTAGACGACCTAGTAATCATTATATATAGTATTACACTTGAATCTAACTTGCTTGTAACTTCACCCTGACGTGATCCTAGATATTCTTTTTAGGAGACTCACCAAGGTCGAAGCACCGAATGTTGAGGTACTCGGCCTCAAAAGAATTTGTGCATGACCCGGATTGCAACATCCTAAAATTTGCAACAACGCAGGCGAAGTTGTTGTTGCAAGTTGTAACAAATGCAACCACGCTAACTGGCCAATAATGTTTGCCATTCTCATACACAACCTGGCTAGGAAGTAGGAAGCAGTGCCGATTTTGAGGTTGTACCAGCAGTTCCATCAAGTTCGATAAGCCTGTGATTGGTTGAGACATATGTGGACGGATGTGCAACTGGAACCAACGAACAAAGTCCAATCCTCAGAAATACTCCATTTCTGCATGAATGTGCTCTATCAATCCAGTTGGAGAAAGATTGACAGTTGTAAGTGTATAGCGAGGGAAGGCAGACGCTTGGTGAACGATTTGTGTACATTTATAAGGTTCCTAATTGTGCTGTCCTCCCGGAAGAAATTCTGGGACGCAGGGTGTAGCACAAGCCTCCTAAGCGAGTGATCCCCTTGAAAGAAATCCAAGTATGAGATTCCACCTTCAGCTACACGGGCCGATACCACTGTAATACTTCTGTATCCTGATTGGAAACATTACTATCCACCCATTGCTTTTCCTTTGGATCAAAGGCCTCAACTTTGGTGCGGACATTAGGAGAAAACGTAGTATCGTAATCATATCTATTTTCGGCCTCCATTGAATCTGTCCTGATATTGTCAAAAACAAACCAGATAAGGTGATGACCAATAATTGGGGTTGTTGGTAATATGGCATGAGACACAGTCTTGTAATCACCCTCACAGTTGTTGAAGTCGGGCAGAGGCGGATCAGGCAGCACCTACCACTGAGCTGAAGCTCTGTGGGTGGTATCCAACACCTCAAAGGCGGCCACAAAGGCTAGATCAGAGTCATCATCAGGAGGAGGAGAGCGAGGTTTGCTTATCGCGAAGATCATGCCTTGGAATACAGCGAGGTGCACCTCTGGTTTGGAAGAGTGCATTGGTGGACCAGAGGACCAAACATAAGGAGGAGGCAGAGTGAGATCACAAACATGGATATCTTCAGGATCACGCTCGCCTACCAGGTATAATTTGCCTCCACATAGTACACAGGATGGAGGAGAGTACATAACCCTTTCGGCAAAGGGAATGCTCTCACTGTGGGAGTTGTACTTTGGGAAATCGACAACTTGGTACATCATCAGTGTCTCTTTGTCCGCAGCATACACCTTGTATGCGTTTGTTTCCGTCGTAAGGAACATCTCCATGGATGAAAATCCCCTTTGCGCAATCCATTCTGATGGTAATTCTGCCAGTGAATGCAAATACATTATTGCCTCCTTTATTATTATTATTGATCGATGCTGATCTTATAGGAGTTTTGATGAGAATATAGTAAAAGGTAAAGACCTTGATTGGCTTCTCTATATATGTAGAGCTTTTGGGGTTGGTTTTCTTCTTGCTTACTCTTCTCCAACACTTTCTCTCTCCTCTTTTAGAGAGCACAACAAGTAGGAGTCAGAATCCCAAAAAAATCCAATATTGGTTTAGCAAGTAATTTTTATTTCAAAAACTTAGGGCGGTGTATAAATAAATCGGTTAATTGAAATGTGTTGAAATACCATAGAGTACGTGGTCGATACTCGATAGCATCATGTCACTTAGCACGCTAGACTTCAAATGTTAATTTGGGCACTCCTATTTCCTATCAAAAGGATGATGCACAAAAAATCGACTAATTAAAAAGTTTGAAACTTTGGACACAACGGCATCATTAAAAATAAACTCATTTCGCAATATTATCAATTTCCAATTCATTTAGGTTACAACGGGAGATACATACAAATACCAGAACATTTGAAAATCAGTTTGTTGGAAGAAGAAATGTCGTGTTTCTCAAAACTTGATCTTCTTCCTTGTTCAACAACCCTTTTTCCCCAACACTCAATCAAACTCCGACACCCTAGAAATTCCAATTATCTCAATTTCACCCTCAAATTTCCCCCAAAATTAAACCCACATCCCTCATTTTCAATCAATTGCACTCAAACCCCAAATTCTGTATCCTCAATCAAACCCTACCTTCAATCAGAGTGGAAGCTTATCCTACAAGGTTGGGCCTTCAGTGCAGTCTCTGTATTTTCTCTCTCCAAAATCGTCCCCAAAGCCGGGAACTTTTCGACGGTTTTGTGCGACGTTAATTCGATTAAATACGAGGGAGGGCTGATCGCCGGGTTGTTTGTTATTCGGTTGGTCGCCAATTACTTCCAGCAGACGCTTCTTTGGGAAGCTGCGTTTAATTGTTCTTACAAGGTCAGGTCCCATGTTTTCGAGAGGGTTTTGGAGAGAGATTTGGGGTTTTTCGATGGCGGTGGTTGTGACGGTGTTTCCGCCGGTGATATTGCTCACCGTATCACTTCCGAAGCTTCCGATGTTGCTGACACCATTTTTGCCCTTCTCAATGTGAGACCCCTCTGCCTAATTATTATTATTATCTTAAATCTTCACATACAAGTTGTTTTAGGCCAATGCATTTGATTAGTTTGCGTAATTGGGTTGTTTCTTTTGGTACCCAGAACCTTAATCCTGACCATTTAGCGGGCGTGTTTCGGTTTTTGAGTGATTATTTCGAGGCATAATGGCAGTTAACTAGTGGTGTTCATTGATTCAACAATGTATGTTTCTTAATTAGTGGATAAATTGTCGGTTTTAATGTGAAGATGTGGTCACTGGGGCGTATTAGTATTGGGAAACTTACAATTTATATTCTTACAATCAGTTGGAATATTTAAAAGTTAGAGACTTTACTATACTCTATAAGCATATTTGGTATCAGATAACGATTCGAGATATAAATGGCAGTTGCATGATTTATGGAATCAATAATAGTGAGCTGAACCTAGGTCTGCCAAGGAGCAAATGGCTGAAATTTTAGAAAACATGTCCCTTGAGTTTGCTCAACCAATTATCTCGAGATTTGCTTCCATAATGTAGTATGCCTTTAACCCTAGAGCGTTAAGTCGTTAACTGTGCTCTTGCTTTTGTTGGCGTGGACTTGTACCGTCTGATGTGTAATTGTTTAACTATGTTGCTTGGTGATGGCTGTTATTGTACCTTTGGTTGAGTAGCTCTAAAAGTCAACAGCTTTTTGTATTTTTAAATCTGACTGGCCTTTTGTTCTCTTGACAAGACTATAGTTCCAAGCACTCTACAGTTATCTGCTATGGCAGCACAGATGTTGGCAATCAGCCCTGCTCTGTCAATAGTTTCAGCCTTGGTGAGTATAGACATCTGAAAGTCGACTGATATTTGTTTTCCTGTCTCTTGAGATGACCAAATTCTTGATCCATCTTTTGCCTCTTTGACCGAAGGTAATTCCTTCTGTTGCTCTTGCTGTTACGTTGCTTGGTTCAAGGCTTCAGAGAATATCGAGGATGGCACATCTGAGTATTGCAGCTCTCTCGGCTTACCTAAACGAGGTGCATTTAAATGGCATTTAGTCTCAAAGTATTTTCGTTACTCAATGCTGGTCATTTTTCTTTTCTTGTGGTAGCACAAAAGCCCTACACGTGCTGGTTTAGTATGAGTAGTAACTTAAGAAGAAATATTGAACTTTTGTGACCATGGTAATGGAGCCTCTGCACTGAGTGTGTGTTAATCTTCATTGATTGACATCCAATGTAATACCACTTGTGGAGAAGACATGCTTTAGTGCTACCAGCAGTCAGCTGTTATAGCAGTTTGGATTGACATGACCGATGTGTTATCATAGGTACTTCCATCAATCCTCTTCGTGAAGGCAAGCAATATGGAATGGTCTGAAAGTGTTAGGTTCAAAAGGCTTGCTTATGCAGACCTCAGCAGGCAGTTGAAAAAGAAGAAAATGAAGGCTCTAATCCCTCAGATAGTGCAAGCTGTTTATTTTGGAACATTATTTGTATTTTGTGCTGGCTCGATTGTGCTATCTAAGGGATCATTCAGCGTGTGTAGCTTGATATCTTTCATAACCTCCCTGGTCTTTTTGGTTGAGCCTATTCAGGTAAGTTCATCTCTCCATCTATTTCTTTGCATTCTCTCCACTCCCCCTGAGACCTTGAAACCCCCCACTCTCCCCACGGACACACATTTGCTAAAAGTCATCCTGATTATCTTTATATAGAAGTCTTACCTATATAATGAAGGCTGTATTCATATATAGTTTTGCAACAGGGTATCTTGTGTACTTCTATGAAATTTCATCTCTGGCGTCTGTATTTTTATGTTTCACTGTTTGACAGAAAGATATACTGTTAAGGAATACCTCAGAAAATTGAAACTTGCAGGATGTTGGAAAAGCATACAATGAATTGAAGCAAGGAGAGCCAGCCATTGAACGTCTGTTTGCTCTCACAAGATTCACGCCTCAGGTAATTGCTGATCAGATTGACTGTTTCCAATTGACATCACTTTCGTGCTGTGTTACTATTTACTTGAAGTTCTGGACTCTTATGCGTGCAAGAAAAGGTTGAGGTGCTATGCATTTGGCATTGTTTTTTTTTTTTTTTTTTTTTTTTTGGACGGTCAAATTGTTAAAGAAAATACAATCAATTTGAAGAGGGTGATCTTCAACCCAAATCATGTATGTAGAATTTATTTACTAAAAAGATACATAAATTTTAGCTTTGTTATGCACTCATGCATTTACATATTAACTCGTGGTAGAGGAAGCTAGTTACATGCAGAGTGTTCCCTCTAACTCCAAGAAGGAATGAAATGTTTTATATTGAACTTCATCTTGCCCTTTCTGTGACGTGTTTTATGTTTTGATTATCAAACAGATCCTCTGCACTTCTTTGTGTTTCAAGACTTATGTCAGGTCTGAAGTAGTGACTTTCTATTGTTACTTTCACTTCCATTCTTGTACGGAGTTGTCACCTTCAATAAAAAAAAAACTAAAGTCTGGGAGTGGGAGATTTATTTGGCTGAGAAAATAATATTTTGCTAATTACTCTTGGCATCTTTATCATTCTTATTGCACAGAAAAGCTACCCAGATGTTATATTTTGTTCATAGATGAGCCACGTTAAGGCTTTCCTTTCAAGTACTATCTGGATGACTCAAGTGCTGAACTTCTGAATGCAGCTTTCACAAATAAAGATGCTGATCTATACCTCTAATTCGGAGTATTACAGAAATACAATTCGAGAGAAAAGAGAGGAACTTATTAATCAAGCAGTTTGTCATCACCTCTAGTGTAGAAGGTTAGAGGAGCTTAGGGCCAACTTAAATGAACAAGACAGGAATGTTTAAAATAAACTATGCTTGCACGCTTTGGGCTTAAGTAAGTTAAGTATTCTTGTCTTTCCTAAACCTTTGAAACTTTTTAATTTCATGTTGGGCTTAATGCTCTGCACATTCCGTCGAATTTGGTTAGTAGATTTTCCTATCAACTTGGTAGATCTCCTCAATAACTTTTCTATCAAAACTTAAGTATTTGAGCTTCTGTAATGAACGAATTTGTAACCGAACTAGCTTCTTAATATCTATATATGCAGGTGCTTGAGAGACCAGATGCAATTGATGTATGTTCCATTCAAGGCGATGTAAAATTTTCTGATATTTCATTTCAGTATAGGGAGGGTTCACCCCTTGTACTAAATGGAGTAGATCTCCACATCCATGCTGGGGAGACAGTTGCTCTTGTTGGCCCCTCTGGAGGAGGAAAGTCAACACTGGTTAAACTTCTTCTTCGCCTTTATGATCCCTTGCATGGTGGGTTATAACAAGTCCCTTTCTGACAACTTTCAAATGAAGTGTATGGTTTCATAATGTTGCGATAACTATAAAATATTGTGTTTACATGCTTACCTTGTTGTAGGTCGTATATTGATTGATGGACATGATATTCAGAGTTTGCGGTTGGAAAGCCTAAGGAGTCATGTCGCTCTAGTCTCCCAAGATATTGTGAGTCGCCCTCATTCTTTGCTGCACTTACTATAGTTAGTAGTGACATGATGGTACTGCCTTCGACAACTGCTTGTAAACCTATGAAGAAGCTATGTTATCAAAGTAGGATAACCAACTCAGATTTGTTTACTTTCTTTGCTATTAAAATACTGCTAACTCAAAATGTACAATTTACAACCATTAAGAAACTTTGAGCTGTCGTTTTAACAATTGACTTGTTCTACAATCAATCTCTATCATATGCGGTTAAACAGGTACTGTTGAGTGTGCAAACACCTAATACATCCTTAAAATTGAAACAAAGACCACTTAAGAGGCTTGGTAAAACTGAAGTAGCTAATTTTCATTTAGTTCTACCTATACTTGATCTATAGCTTTTGCCTGAGATCTTCCCGGGACTGAAACTTCACATCTGACATCAGTATGTGTAGTCTCTGTAAAAGCAAGCATGGTTAATCCATTTTCTTTTCACCTACAAGATGTTGATCATGGGTCTTTCTTTCAAAAGGGACAGAAGTCAGAATGCCTTTTTTTTTGTTTCTTTTTGTTTTTTCCTTACATCTTCGATAACATGAATAATTAAGCTTCTCTATATATATATATTTAGCTCAGGTGTCCTGACTTGAAAGAAATTTCTCTCTTTTCAGCCTTATACTTACATTATCACCTGGCAGATCTACGAGCAACAGTTCCTGTGGTGTCTTTCTTGAGTTGTGTTAGCTTATAACTTTTACTGTTGTTGTATTAGACTCTCTTTTCAGGAACCATTGCTGAGAATATTGGCTACAGAGACTTGATGAGAGGAATTGACCTCGAGAGAGTTAGAGTTGCTGCAGAAACTGCAAACGCTGATGAATTTATCAGATCACTTCCTAAAGGGTATGATAGTAGTGTTGGAGCCCGAGGTTCAACTTTAAGTGGAGGCCAGAAGCAAAGGTTAGGTTTCAAATATATAATCATACTTGGTGCTCATTATCAGACTTAGCGTTACAAATTGTAAATCTAGATGAGGCAGATGACATCTTCAAGGACAGTTATTACAAATTGAAAATTATTGCCACGACTTGACAGTGCAAGTGTACTGCTGCTTCACAAACTACAGATACCACTATAGGAAGAAACTAAACTTAAGTGTTTGATTATCTTATTGATCATTAATGAACAAAATGTCGTTTAGCTGGAGTGCATCGCGGATATACTATAAAGAAAGACTAACGCATGTCCTGGGTCAAATGAATATCTAATCTCTGCATTGTCTTGAATGTATCATTTGGAATGCAGCCCTTTAACAGCTAAACTGGACACATTTTATTGGGGAAAAGCCCATGATGATGCATGCGTGTCTAGTGTACTTGGCCTCTTTAGTTAATTGACTAAACTGATGACCTTTGTTATTGCTCACACAGGCTAGCTATAGCAAGAGCGCTTTACCAAAATTCCTCAATCTTGGTTATGGATGAAGCAACTTCTGCACTGGATAGCAGGTCTGAGCTGTTGGTGAGAGAAGCCGTGGAACGTGTGATGCAAAATCATACTGTAAGTGTGAGGGCTAGGATGCGAAAAGTGTGTAGCTTTGTCGGCAGCGTACATACTTGATGCTTGTGTTCCTGAAAATTGAAAACTTGTTTGTAAAAGCCGTTCTTGTTTTTTTCTGTAGGTTCTGGTCATTGCTCATCGGCTGGAAACAGTTCTAATGGCCGAGAGAGTTCTCCTCCTAGAAGATGGAAGGCTGAGAGAGGTTGACCGTTCAGCGCTGATCAATGGTCATGGTGGTGAGTTGCAGTCATCAGCTGGTCTGGTCATTTAAACAGCATTGCGGGTTAATTACGTAATTAATTAATATTTCTACATCCAGAGTCTAGACCAATAGGTTGGATTGCAATTGCTAGTATATTTCTTAGTGAACGAAACAAAGGTATTAATACGCTATCATAATTTCATTACAAATGCAAGAAAAACCTAATATTGCACATTGAGTATCTCCAGTCCCAAAGAGAATCACTATAATGGAGGTTTGGGGTGGAAATGAGAAACAGAGCAACTGAGGTCCATGTGACGTAGGTGTTCAACTCGGAATGCTCCTGACTTGTGGCACAGATGTTTATATAGCTGTAGCTGTGGTGGGGAGGAATTGAGAAACATCGCAACTGAAGTCCGTGAGGCGTTTGTGGACGGAAACAACGGTGACTTGGGCCTCACAGGTGGTAGTGGTGCGTTTTATTTGGTCAACTCGGAATTTCATGAATTTGAGACGAGTGGTGGTGGGTTTGTCCGAGTCCCAAACAGGGATGTATGCAGCAATGCAGAGGGTAGACTCGTTGATCGCAAAGCAAGCATCAAAACAAGTGGAGAGAGTATAAACATGACTGACTTGATTGACCTGTAACTTGACTTTGACCCGACTTCTTGTTTCCAAATCAAAGCCTCTGAAAGGGACGAAATGGTTGCCTGGGTTGTAGAAAAACAAGATACCATCCAATAGAGCAAGCTTGGTATCATCCCAACCGCGACACATTCCCAAACACGCTGGTCAGGATAATATGCGTAGATTGAAGAGATGTGGTAAAGTGAAGCAGGATACGGTTATTGTCGACGTCTGCAATCGGAGGAGAGCTGATCTCGAACCTCTTGGGGTTGTTGATGATGTAATCTGCATCTGGTGGCAGTGGCAAGAATTCCCAGCCGGCATCATCCAACTCCTCGCCGAATGATGTGGAGATGCTATTCCGACCAAACACATAGAGCTTCCCCTTGAAGAAAACACAGGCGGGCTTCATGTCGTAGCACTCGTAGCTGGGGAGGGGTTTCCAGCCGAGACTAGGGCGCTTCAAATCCGCATAAGAAGCCTTGGTGTGTGCATGCGATCCTTGGAAGTCTTCCGGGGTTAGACTTCTCTTCATTGGGAAGGGAACACAGTTTTCATCATAGAAATCACTGCAGTAATCCGGGTTTGGGTTTCTGCCGATGATGACGATTTTGGATCCGTTACAGACCATGGAAGAGCGTCGATCAGCCAGGTATAGGGGCTCCGCTGCTTCAAACGGGTACACACCACCAACACCATCTTCATCTCTATCTTCTTCATCAAGATCCACCCAGTACAAATCAGTGTACAAGAAGTCTCCTGTCTCCCCATGTTTAACCATCCTTATCACCACTATCGACTTCTCATGCTTATCATGATTCTTCTCCATTTGATTCTGATTTCTGACGAGTACGTCGATGAGGGATGGAAGGATGGAGGGAGGCGCTACGCTAGGGCTTCCGCTTTTATCAACACCACTAGCCACTAGGGTTTTATGTTGATCACTAACTTCTCTTGATTCTGATTTTATTTTTGGAGGGAAATTTAGAGGGCTTGTTTGGGCCTTTGGGATGTAATTTGGCATTACCACTTTGACGAGCAATGCAAGTAACCTGTCAAGTTTGGAATTGGATGTCTTAGCTTGATCGAGAAGACTCTCAGCACTTTGGATCATGCCAACAACATTCAATATTTACATTGTACCGTTGTGCCGAATATTCATCACAGTTTAGAGTGAGGCTGGTCTGTTCAAACGTGCCTGCCAGAGTGCCAGGTAAATCAGAAAATGATAAAATTCGCTCTGATCAAGGATCTTTATGGTGAAATTGTTAAGGTGGGTAAGGGACGCCTGACCATATACATGCACCCAACTGTAGAGGTTTACGCAACATCGGAGTATTGGTGCCCAATCATGTCGTCATTTCATATTTCTCATGAGTTACATACGCGCACGAAAAAGAAAAAAAAAACAATTGCTTTCTCGATATGAGACTTAGGTAGCGTCTGGAAACAAAAATTTGAAAATTTGTAATCACTTGTGTTGGGATAATGGCAGACAAAGCCACTGTTGGTTGCTTGGATTTTCTGGGCAATGTTGTTTTGCTTTTCTGTTTGTCCCACATCGGTTGGATGAAGGCAATTT
>JBBYHQ010000001.1:23846700-23866854 GCA_038382645.1 Spergularia azorica
TTCTTTGGTCATCCCTTATAGCTGCTGAAAGCCTGCCCGGAGTACAAAGGATCATCAACTTCCATTTCGAGAGATCAGGGAAGGCACAATATGGCATTTACGAACAAGAAAAACGTACAATCAGAAGTAAAAGTCCATTGGTTCACACCCCTTGTATACAGTGAAATCAGGGTCAAAGCAGGTAAGACCCAAACATACAAAGACTAATTTTATGTCATTTCCGATACATTCCCAATCATAAACCCTAGTTGATGACACAAAACCCAACATTTGTTGTACGCCAGAGATAGCTAAATCAATCAGATACAAAAACCCCAAATCAATTTCTTCATCTGAAGCTAAACTAATCAATTGAGGGACTGGTCATTGAATTCATTCATTTTTCAATCACAATTGAGGATTTTACGATAACCATATTCCAAATTGAACCCAATTCAATTGAAATAACCCCATTTCAGATTGAAATCAATCATTCCAAATTGAATTGAAATAACCCCATTGTTAAATTGAAATCAATCATTCCAAATTGAATCCAATTGAATTGAAATAACCCCATTTCTGTTTGAAATCAATCATAAACCATCAAAAACAAAAACAATTGAATTGGAATAACCCCATTTCAGATAGAGATCAATCATAAACCATAATTGGACACACATCAAA
The DNA here is from genome assembly GCA_038382645.1 of Spergularia azorica. Classification (NCBI taxonomy): domain Eukaryota; kingdom Viridiplantae; phylum Streptophyta; class Magnoliopsida; order Caryophyllales; family Caryophyllaceae; genus Spergularia; species Spergularia azorica. The sequence continues at coordinate 23,847,364 of JBBYHQ010000001.1, forward strand.
GATACAATAAAACCCCTAATTGATGAAACCCTAAAAACACATGAACAGGACAAATTCAACATAAAAGCAATAAAATTTGGAAAGGAATACAGAAAAAACTTACGATTTGACTCTCCTTTTCTTGTTACCGGCCATGATGATGAATGCAGGGAGAGAAATGGGGGAAAATGGGAGGGGGATAAGAGAGAGAAAAATGGAGGAGTGAGAGAGAGAAGAGTAGCAAAAGTGTGTCCAATACACCACAATTGGACCTTGTATTAAACCCTTCCAGCAAACCAATTACATTCACATTTTTCATTTCTTCATTTTTATGCCACCTGATTTTGCGCATTTCTAATTGCATACATTTGGGACTTTGTTTCTGCAAAATTGTAGCTGCAGAAATATCAACATTCTCCTCATTATTATTATTATTGATTTTCATGCTCTAGGATACCATTTACTACTCTTGTTCACACATACCATATGTGGTTGCCTGATTTTGGATTTGGTTTTACACTCTCAAATTTGATTTTTACGGAAGTAATTTAGTAGAAAAGGTAGTGGTAGATAAAGACGGAAAGGGAGACCATTAAGATGTAATACTCCATAGGGCACTAGACTACAGCCTCGTTAGAATAATGGACTAACCTCGGAGTGAAAATTAAAGATCCTCTATCACTATTTTGCTCCTCACCAGTCATCAGGATCACCATACCTTATTTTGGTTTTGGTTTGTTTACTTCCCCGTATGATATGAGACCATTACGTATTAGTTTGTACTACTAAGTAAAATGTACTCTTGTGTCGAAACTTTTAAGTATGCAAGTCGAATGAGCTTAATATGTGTGTCCTAGTAGGAGTAGTATTATCATCAAGTTGTCAATTAACAGTACATAATAATAGTAATCTAGCAACACCAACAAAACAAGGAACAAGTACACTAAAAACTCCATCAGTAGAATCACAAAGTAGTAGCCTTTTAATCACTAAAAAGGTGTCATCAGTCAATAATCTCAATCAACTTACAAACACATGAAGAATCAGGAATAAGATTCATCCAATAAAATCAAATAATATAATTGTTCAACAAAGATCCCATTTTTTCAATCCTTGGATCCAATCCAATCAAATCAAATCAGAGATACAAAATACAACACTCAAACCTTTATGAGTGATAGATACTCCTAGAAATTAAGTAGAAGAGCAACAAATAGGACATTGAATTAAACCATTCTCATTGCAATGACCACATCTAACCATGGTGTTATGTTGTTGGTCCAACACTTTACAACTTCCACTGCAATCCATACACATTACAAACCTTATTCCTCCACACCCTCCACACCCAAACACAGCCTTAGATATCCCTTGTAACAACCCTTCCAAACTCCCTTCCTCTTCCAACTTTGTTACTTCATCAGCACCCCCAATCAACCTCCCCTTTACAAACACCAGTGGCACTCTCACCTCCTTTGTCCCCATCAACTTCCTCAGCTCTTCCTTAAACCCCGAATCCATCGAAACGTCTCGTTCGATAACCCGAATGTGGTACGACTCCACCACTGATCTCACCACATTGCAATCCTCAAATGTCTTCCTGATGCCCCTCAATGTAGTAGTGTAGATTACGACACAATGCTCTCCTCCGGGCGGGCATTTCTCCTCGTACTTCTCAAGCTGCAGAGCAGATGCAGAGGAATCCACACCATTTCTTGAGAAATAATTCATCTGCTGTTTAATATTATTATTAGGGGAGACCATCTTCTTAATCTGTTCATCTTCTTCTCCTTGAGACTGCAACTCCTTCTCCAATGACTCGATCAACTCGGGATCAAACAGTGGGCTCAAACTTCTTCTCCTTGACGATGAAAATGCGGAAGTGCTCCTTCTGGGACTCTCCAAAGACGCCGCCTTTCGCAGTTTATCGTTGGAATTCGTCGAAAACTTCCACGGCTTCATCACCCTGCCTTTCGGAGTAGTGTAACACTGATTCTCTTTACCACTTGTTTTCTTCACCAATTTGGGGGAACCCAGTTGAGTAGCAATCAAGTTTTTAAAGGGGCTTCGAACAACATCCTTTTTCAATAAGCGAGGGCTCTTATTATTGGTGTTGTTAATAGATTCATCTTCAAGATCACTCATGAGTTCCCAAGTGTTGATAACTTCCGGTTCAAGCCGAGGAGGGGGTGGTTTCGGCGCAAAGACTTGACCTTTCTTCTTCTCCTCATCTTGTACTACAAGTAATTGAAGGGCGTCTTTGATGTTTGGTGATGAAATGAGGGAGTGTTGTTGCTGCTGCTGATCAAGGTTAAGAAGACCATAAGTTGTGGAAGTGAGAGAAACAACATGGTTGGGGAAATCACCTCCATTCTTGTCGGATAATTTCAATTTAAGTTCCTTCTTCTTCACGCTCTTCGTCTTCAACAATTTGGAAGAAACACAACCCATTTGATTTCCAATTCAATTTGTTTTTATTTTTGGGTCAATCCTAGGAAGAAATTAAATTGTTATATTGGAGGGAGTGAGTGTTAGAAGAGAAAGTGATGTGAGTTTGAAAGTGGGAAATTTTAACCGTTACTCGGTTGTCTGAAAAGGGGAGGGGCCCCCAACGGTCGGGAAAAAAAGAAAAGAAATTCGAATTAGATCTGTTTATTGAGTTTGTTTAAGTGTGTTTTTTTGTTTATTATGTTGTCGTAAACCGCCCTGCAAAAATCACATTCACCGTGCTGCAATCATAAACGTGATCTACACTTGACACACAACAACAATTAAGTAGCCGTTGCTCATAACTTTTTTAACTTTCCTTTTTTTTTTTTTTTTTCTGGATTTCTGCCCTTTGTCTTAAGTTGGGCTTGGACTGTAACCCATGCATACATTGGGCGTTAATATATGGGTTCGCGTTTTACTTGCTTCCTCATTGCGGCCCAAATTCATCTTATCGGCGATTGGCTGGGATTTTCAGTGTTTCAACTTAAAACTAGGGGACTGCTAAACGTAACCTGAAAAATTTTGTCACGTTTTTCAAACTAATTAAATTGTTTTAAACCATTAATATAGAAAAACTCAGACTGTCCCAGATGAGTTTGAGAGGTTGGGTGTAACAGCCCGATCCACCGTCCGTCGCAACACAGTCCAAGTCCAATAAGATGGGTAGTCACCTCTTAGGCCCATATATCCTCTCCGGGCTCTAAAAGGTGAAGGTCTTGTTGTTAGTATGATAATAGGAATCTATTATAAACTGATCTTTTGCAAATCCTCATTATATCAAACTTAGACACTACCACCAAAATTTGAGCGGTTATTGCTCCGGAGCCGTTTTATCGAAAAACCGTGGATTATAGACTACGAAACTGGTCAAATTTGATCAATTTTTCGAAAAAAGCCAAATGTCCTCTAAACATTACTGTAGACACCCTAGGACTATACTTGTTAGATTTGAGTGTTGGTTCCTCCATTTGATAAGTATTTCAGTTGATTCGACGCTCGTCACTTTGTATGGATACATGACCGTTCTGGCCGTTTTCGTTATCTTCTCTTAGGTTTTACACTCTAATATGTTGAAAAATCCTCATTATATCATACTTAGAGACTACCATCAAAATTAGAGCGGTTTTTGCTCCGGAGCCGTTTTATCGAAAAACCATTGATTATGTACTGCGATTCTGGTCAAATTTCATCATTTTCGACTCTCGTCACTTTGAATGGATATATGACCATTTTGGCCGTTTCCCTTATCTTCTCTTAGAATTTTCACTCTAATATTTTGCAAATCCTTATTATATCATACTGAAAGACTACCACAAAAATTTAAGCGGTTTTTGCTCCGGATCCTATAAATCTAAAAACCGTGGATTTTGTACTGCGATTCTGGTCAAATTTGATCAATTTTTCGATAAACGCCAAATGTCCACCAAACATTATTACTGAAGATAGCCTCGGAATATACTTGTTATATTTGAGTGTTGGTTCCCTGATTTTATGAAGTATTTCATCCGTTTTGACGCTCTTCATTTTGTATGGATTTATGACCATTCTGGCCGTTCTCTTAATCTTTTCTTAGGTTTTACACTCTAATATTTTGCAAATCCTCATTATATCATACGTAGAGACTAGCATTAATATTTGAGCGGTTTTTGCACCGGAGCCGTTTTATCGAAAAACCGTGGATTATAGACTACGAAACTGGTCAAATTTGATCAATTTTTCGAAAAAAAACCAAATGTACTCTAAACATTACTGTAGACACCCTAGGACTATACATGTTGAATTTGAGTATTGGTTCCTTCTTTTGTGAAGTATTTCATGCTATTCGACGCTCATCACTTTGTATGGATATATGACCGTTCTGGCCGTTTTCCTTATCTTCTCTTAGGTTTTTCACTCTAATATTTTGAAAATCCTCATTATATCATATTTAGACACTACCACCAAAATTTGAGCGATTTTTTGCTCCGGAGCCGTTTTATCGAAAAATCGTGGATTATAGACTACGAAACTGGTCAAATTTGATCAATTTTTCGGAAAATTCCAAACGTCATCCAAAAATTACTCAAGATAGCATAGGACTATACTTGTTATATTTGAGTGTTGGTTCCTCATTTTATAAAATATTTCAACATTTTCGACGTTCGTCAATTTCTATGGATATTTGACCGTTCTGACCGTTTTCCATATATTCTCTTAGGTTTTTCACTCTAATATTTTTCAAATCCTCATTATATCATACTTAGATATTACCACCAAAATTTGAGCGGCTACAAAACTTTTCAAATTTGATCAATTTTTCGAAAAATTCCAAATGTCATCCAAAAATTACTCATGATATACTAGGACTATACTTGTTATATTCGAGTGTTGGTTCCTCATTTTATGAAATATTTCATCATTTTCGACGCTCATCACTTTCTATGGATATATGACCGTTCTGGCCGTTTTCCTTATCTTCTCTTAGGTTTTTCACTCCAATCTTTTGCAAATCCTCATTATATCATACATAGAGACTACCACCAAAATTTGAGCGGTTTTTGCTCCGGAGCCGTTTTATCAAAAAACCGTGGATTATGTATGTACTGTAATTCAGGTCAAATTTGATCAATTTTTCGAAAAAAGCCATATGTCCTCTAAACATTACTGTAGACACCCTAGGACTATACTTTTTGGATTTGAGTATTGGTTCCTTCTTTAGTGAAGTATTTCATGCGATTCGACGCTCGTCACTTTGTATGGATACATGACCGTTATGGCCGTTTTTCTTATCTTCTCTTAGGTTTTTCACTTTAATATTTTGCAAATCCTCATTATATCGTACTTAGAAACTACCACAAAAATTTGAGCGGTTTTCGCTCCGGAGCCGTTTGATCGAAAAACCGTGGATTATGGACTACGAAACTGGTCAAATTTGATCAATTTTTCGAAAAATTCCAAATGTCATCCAAAAATTACTATAGACACCCTAGGACTATACTTGTTATAATTGAGTCTTGGTTCTTCCTTTTGTTAAGTATTTCATTCGATTCGACGCTCGTCACTTTGTATGGATATATGACCGTTCTGGCTGTTTTCTTTATCTTCTCTTAGGTTTTTCACTTTAATATTTTGCAAATCCTCATTATAACATACTTATAAACTACCACCAATATTTGAGCGATTTTTGCTCCGGAGCCATTTTATCGAAAAATCGTGGATTATGTACTGCGATTCTGGTCAAATTTGATCAATTTTTCGAAAAAAGCAAAATGTCCTCTAAACATTACTGTAGACACCCTAGGACTATACTTGTTGGATTTAAGCATTGGTTCCATCTTTTGTGAAGTATTTCATGCGATTCGACGCTCGTCACTTTGTATGGATACATGACCGTTCTGGCCGTTTTCCTTATTGTCTTTTAGGTTTTTCACTCTAATCTTTTTCAAATCCTCATTATATCATACTTAGACACTACCACCAAAATTTGAGCGGTTTTTGCTCCGGAGCCGTTTTATCAAAAAACCGTGGATTATACTACGAAACTGGTCAAATTTGATCAATTTGACGAAAAAAGACAAATGTCTTCTAAACATTACTGTAGACAGCCTAGGACTATACTTGTTGGATTTGAGTGTTGGTTCCTCATTTTATGAAATATTTCATCATTTTTGACACTCGTCACTTTCTATGGATATATGACCGTTCTGACTGTTTTCATTATCTTCTCTTAGGGTTTTCACTCTAATATTTTCCAAATCCTCAATATACCATATTTAAGACTACCAGCAAAATTTGAGCGGTTTTTGCTCCAGAGCCGTTTTATCTAAAAAAACGTGGATAATGTAATGCGATTCTGGTCAAATTTGATCAATTTTTCGATAAAAACCAAATGTCCTCTAAACATTACTGTAGACACCCTAGGACTATACTTGTTGGATTTGAGTGTTGGTTCCTTCTTTTGTGAATTATTTCACGGGATTCGACGCTCGTCACTTTGTATGGATACATTACAGTTCTGGCCGTTTTCCGTATCTTCTCTTAGGTTTTTTATTCTAATATTTTTCAAATCCTCATTATACCATACTTAGACACTACCACCAAATTTTGAGCGGTTTTTGCTCAGGAACCGTTTTATCGAAAAACCGCGGATTATATACTGCGATTCTGGTCAAATTTGATCAATTTTTCGATAAACCCCAAATGTCCACCAAACATTACTGAAGATTCCCTCGGAATATACTTGTTATATTTGAGTGTTGGCTCCTTGATTTTATGAAGTATTTCATCCGTTTTGACGCTCTTCATTTTTTATGGATTTATGACCATTCGGGCCGTTTTCCTAATCTTTTCTTAGGTTTCACGCTCTCATATTTTGCAAATCCTCATTATATCATACATAGAACTACCACCAAAATTTGAGCGGTTTTTGCTCCATAGCCGTTTTATCGAAAAAACGTGGATTACGTACTGCGATTCTGGTTAAATTCGATCAATTTTTCGAAAAAAGTCAAATGTCCTCTAGACATTACTGTAGAAACCCTAGGACTATACTTGTTGGATTTGAGTGTTGGTTCCTTCTTTTGTGAAGTATTTCATGCGATTCGACGCTCGTCACATTGTATGGATACATGGCCGTTCTGGCCGTTTTCCTTATCTTCTCTTAGGTTTTTCACTGTAATATTTTTCAAATCCTTAATTTATCATACTTAGAGACAACCACCAACATTTGAGCAGTTCTTGCTCCGGAGCCGTTTATCGAAAAACCGTGGATTATGTACTGCGATTCTAGTCAAATTTGATCAATTTTTCGAAAAAAGCCAAATATCCTCTAAACATTAATGCAGACACCCTAGGACTATACTTGATGGATTTGAGTGTTGGTTCCCTCATTTTATAAAGTATTTCATCCGTTTTGACGATCGTGATTTTGTATGGATTTATGACCATTTAGGCCGTTTTCCTTATCTTCCCTTAGGTTTTACACTCTTATATTTTGCAAATCCTCATTATATCATACTTAAAGACTACCACCAAAATTTGAGCGGTTTTTGCTCCGGAGCCGTTTTATCGAAAAACCGTGGATTATGTACTACGAAACTGGTCAAATTTGATCAACTTGTCAAAAAATTCTAAATGTCATCCAAAAATTTCTCAAGATAGCCTAGGACTATACTTGTTATATTTGAGTGTTGGTTTCTGATTTTATGAAATATTTCATCATTTTCGACGCTCTTCACTTTCTATGGATATATGACCGCTCTGACCGTTTTCCTAATCTTTTTTTAGGTTTTTCACTCTAATAATTTTCAAATCCTCATTATATCATACTTAGAGACTACCAAAAAAATTTGAGCGGTATTTGCTCCGGAGCCGTTTTATCGAAAAACCGTGGATTATGTACAGCGATTCTGGTCAAATTTGAATGATTTTTCGAAAAAAAAACCAAATGTCCTCTAAACATTACTGTAGACACCCTAGGACTATACATGTTGGATTTTAGTGTTGGTTCGTTGTTTTGTGAAGTATTTCATGCGATTCGACGCTCGTCACTTTGTATGGATACATGACCGTTCTGACCGTTTTCCTTATCTTCTCTTAGGTTTTTCACTCGAATATTTTGCAAATTCTCATTATATCATACTTAGAGACTGAGCGGTTTTTGCTCCGGAGCCGTTTTATCGAAAAACCGTGGATTATGGACTACGAAACTGGTCAAATATGATCAATTTTTCAAAAAATTCCAAATGTCATCCAAAAATTACTCAAGATATCATAGGGCTATACTTGTTATATTTGAGTGTTGGTTCCTCATTTTATGAAATATTTCATTACTGTAGACACCTTAGGAGTATACTTGTTGGATTTGAGTGTTGGTTCCTCTTTTTGTGAAATATTTCATCATTTTCGACGCTCGTCACTTTGTATGGATATATGAACGTTCTGGCCGTTTTCCTTATCTTCTCTTAGGTTTTTCACTCTAATATTTTGCAAATCCTTCTTATATCATAATGAGAGACAACCACCAAAATTTGAATGGTTTTTGCTCCGGAGCCGTTTTATCGAAAAACCGTGGATTATGTACTACGAAAGTGGTCAAATTTGATCAACTTGTCGAAAAATTCAAAATGTCATCCAAAAATTACTCAAGATAGCCTAGGACTATAGTTGTTATATTTGAGTGTTGGTTCCTGATTTTATGAAATATTTCATCATTTTCGACGCTCTTCACTTTCTATGGATATATGACCGCTCTGACCGTTTTCTGAATCTTTTTTCAGGTTTTTCACTCTAATATTTTTCAAATCCTCATTATATCATACTTAGAGACTACCACCAAAATTTGAGCGGTATTTGCTCCGGAGCCGTTTTATCGAAAAACCGTGGATTATGGACTGCGATTCTGGTCAAAAATGATTGATTTTTCGAAAAAAAACCAAATGTCCTCTAAACATTACTGTAGACACTCTAGGACTATAATTGTTGGATTTGAGTGTTTGTTCCTTCTTTTGTGAAGTATTTCATGCGATTCGACGCCCGTCACTTTGTAAGGATACATGATCGTTATGGCCGTTTACCTTATCTTCTCTTAGGTTTTTCACTTTAATATTTTGCAAATCCTCATTATATCTTACTTAGAAACTACCACCAAAATTTGAGCGGTTTTTGCTCCGGAGCCGTTTGATCGAAAAACCGTGGATTATGGACTACGAAACTCGTCAAATTTGATAAATTTTTCGAAAAATTCCAAATGTCATCCAAAAATTAATATAGACACCCTAGGACTATACTTGTTATAATTGAGTCTTGGTTCTTCCTTTTGTTAAGTATTTCATTCGATTCGACGCTCGTCACTTTATATGGATACAACACCGTTCTGGCTGTTTTCTTTATCTTCTCTTAGGTTTTTCACTTTAATATTTTGCAAATCCTCATTATATCATACTTAGAAACTTCCACCAAAATTTGAGCGGTTTTTGCTCCGGAGCCATTTTATCGAAAAACCGTGGATTATGTACTGCGATTCTGGTCAAATTTGATCGATTTTTCGGAAAAAAACCAAATGTCCTTTAAGCATTACTGTATACACCCTAGGAGTATACTTGTTGGATTTGAGTGTTGGTTCCTCCTTTTATGAAACATTTCATCATTTTCGACGTTGTCACTTTGTATGGATATATGACCGTTCTAGCCGTTTTCCTTATCTTTACTTAGGTTTTTCACTCTAATATTTTAAAAATCCTTATTATATCATAATGAGAGACTACCACCAAAATTTGAGCGGTTTTTGCTCTGGAACCGTTTTATCGAAAAACCCTGTATAACGTACTGCAATTCTTGTCAAATTTGATCAATTTCTCGTAAAACACCAAATGTCCACCAAACATTACTAAAGATATCCTCGGACTATACTTGTTATATTTGTGTGTTGGTTCCCTCATTTTATGAAGTATTTTATCCGTTTTGACACTCGTCATTTTGTATGGATTTATGACCATTCTAGCCGTTTCCCTTATCTTCTGTTAGGTTTTACAATCTAATATTTTGGAAATCCTCATTATACCATACTTAGAGACTACCACCAAAATTTGAGCGGTTTTTGCTCCGGAACCGTTTTATAGAAAAACCGTGGATTATGGACTACGAAACTGGTCAAATTTGATCATATTTTCGAAAATTTCCAAATGTCATCCAAAAATTATTATGGACACCCTAGGAATATACTTGTTATAATTGAGTGTTGGTTCTTCCTTTTGTCAAGTATTTCATTCGATTCGACGCTTGTCACTTTGTATGGATATACGACCGTTCTGTCTGTTTTCTTTATATTCTCTTAGGTTTTTCCCTCTAATATTTTTCAAATCCTAATTATATCATACTTAGAGACTACCACCAAAATTTGAGCGGTATTTGCACAGGAGCCGTTTTATCGAAAAACCGTGGATTATGTGCTACGATTCTGGTCAAATTTGATCGATTTTTCGAAAAAAAGCCAAATGTCCTATAAACATTACTGTAGACACCCTTGGACTATACTTGATGAATTTGAGTGTTGGTTCCTCCTTTTATGAAACATTTCATCATTTTCGACGCTCGTCACTTTGTATAGTTCTATGACCGTTCTGACCGTTTTCTTTATCTTCTCTTAGGTTTTTCACTCTAATATTTTGCAAATCCTTATTATATCATAATGAGAGACTACCACCAAAATTTGAATGGTTTTTGCTCCGGAGCCGTTATATCGAAAAACCGTGGATTATGTACTGCGATTCAGGTCAAATTTTATCAATTTTTCGAAAAACGCCGAATGTCCACCAAACATTACTAAAGATAGCCTCAGACTATACTTGTTAGATTTGAGTGTTGGTTCCCTCATTTTATGAATTATTTCATCCTTTTTGACGCTCGTCATTTTGTATGGATTTACGACCATTCTAGCTGTTTTCCTTATCTTCTATTTGGTTATACACTCTAATATTTTGCAAATCCTCATTATATCATACTTAGAGACTACCACCAAAATTTGAGCGGTTTTTGCTCGGAAGCCGATTTATCGAAAAATCGTGGATTATGGACTACGAAATTGGTCAAATTTGATCAATTTTTCGAAAAATTCCAAATGTCATCCAAAAAGTACTCAAGATATCCTAGGACAATACTTGATATAATTGAGTGTTGGTTCCTCATTTTATGAAATATTTAATCATTTTCGACGCTCGTCACTTTCTATGGATATATGACCGTTCTGACCGTTTTCCTTATCTTCTCTTATGGTTTTCACTCTAATATTTTGCAAATCCTGATTATATAATACTCAGAGACTACCACCAAAATTTGAGCGTTTTTTGCTCCGGAGTCGTTATATCAAAAAACCAAGGATTATGTACTGCAATTCTGGTCAAATTTGATCAATTTTTCGATAAAAGACAAATGTCCTCTAAACATTACTGTAGACACCCTAGGAATATGCTTGTTGGATTTGAGTGTTGGTTCCTCCTTTTATTAAGTATATCATTCGATTCGACGTTCATCACTTTGTATGGATATATGACCGTTCTGGCTTTTTTCGTTATCTTCTCTTAGGTTTTACACTCTAATATTTTGCAATTGCTCATTATATCATACTTAGAGAGTACCACCAAAATTTGAGCTGTATTTGCACCGGAGCCGTTTTATCGAAAACCGTGGATTATGTATTGCGATTCTGGTCAAATTTGATTGACTTTTTGAAAAAAACCAAATGTCCTCTAAACTTTACTAAAGATAGCCTCAGACTATACATGTTATATTTTAGTGTTGGTTCCCTCATTTTTTGGTTTATTTCATCCGTTTTGACGCTCGTCATTTTGTATAAATTTATGACCGTTCTGACCGTTTTCCTTATCTTCTCTTAGGTTATTCACTCAAATATTTTGCAAATCCTCATTATATCATATTTAGAAACTACCACCAAAATTTGAGCGGTTTTTGCTCCAGAGCCGTTTTATCGAAAAATCGTGGATTATGGACTACGAAACTAGTCAAATTTCATCAATTTTTCGAAAAATTCCAAATGTCATCCAAAAATTACTCAAGATAGCCTCGGACTATACTTGTTGGATTTGAGTGTTGGTTCCCTCATTTTATAAAGTATTTCATCCGTTTTAACGCTCCATTTTGTATGGATTTATGAACATTTAGGCCGTTTTCTTTATCTTCCCTTAGGTTTTACTCTCTTATATTTTGCAAATCGTCATTATATCATACTTAAACACTACCACTAAAATTTGAGCAGTTTTTGCTCCGGAGCCGTTTTATTGAAAAACCGTGGATTATGGACTACGAAACTGGTCAAATTTGATCAACTTGTCGAAAAATTCCAAATGTCATCCAAAAATTACTCAAGATAGCCTAGGACTATACTTGTTATATTTGAGTGTTGATTCCTCATTTTATGAAATATTTCATCATTTTTTACTCTCGTCACTTTCTATGGATATATGACCGTTCTGACCATTTTCCTAATCTTCTCTTAGGTTTTTCACTCTAATATTTTGAAAATCCTCATTATAACATACTTAGAAACTACTAGCAAATTTTGTGCGGTTTTTGTTCCGGAGCCGTTTTATCGAAAAAACCGTGGATTATGGACTAAGAAACTGGTCAAATTTGATCAATTTTTCGAAAAATTCCAAATGTCATCCAAAAATTACTCAAGATAGCCTAGGACTATACTTGTTATATTTGAGTTTTGGTTCCTCCTTTTATGAAATATTTCATCATTTTCGACGCTCGTCACTTTCTATGGATATATGACCGTTCTGACCGTTTTCCTAATCTTCTCTTAAGTTTTTCACTCTAATATTTTGAAAATCTTCATTATAATATCCATAGATACTACCACCAAAATTGGTAGATTTGAGTGTTAGTTCCATATTTTATGAAGTATTTCATCCGTTTTGGCGCTCTTCAGTTTGTATGGATACATGACCGTTCTGGCCGTTTTCCTTATCTTCTCTTGGGTCTTTTTCACACTAATATTTTAAAAATCCTCATTATAACATAATTAGAGAATACCACCAAAATTTGAGCGGTTTCTGCTCCGGAGCCGTTTTATCGAAAAACCGTGGATTATGTACTGCGATTCTCGTCAAATTTGATCGCATTTTCGAAAAAAGCCAAATGTCAGCGAAACATTACTCTAGTCAGCCTAGGACTATACTTGTTGGATTTGAGTGTTGGTTCCTCATTTTGTGAAGTATTTCATACGATTCAACGCTCGTCACTTTGTATGGATATATCACCGTTCTGGCCGTTTTCCTTATCTTCTTTATAGGTTTTTCACCCTAATATTTTGCAAATCCTCATTATATAATACTTTGACACTACTAGCAAAATTTGAGCGGTTTTTCCTCCAGAGCTGTTTTATCAAAAAACCGTGGATTATGTATGTACTGCGATTCTTGTCAAATTTGATCAATTTTTCGAAAAACGCCAAATGTTCACCAAACAATAGTGAAGATATCCTCGTACTATAATTGTTAGATTTGAGTGTTGGTTCCACATTTTATGAAATATTTCATCCGTTTTGGCGCTCGCCACTTTGTATGGATACATGACCGTTCTGGGCGTTTTCGTTATCTTCTCTTAGGTTTTTTCACTCAAATATTTTGAAAATGCTCATTATAAAACACTGAGAGATTACCTCGAAAATTTGAGCGGTTTTTGCTCTGGAGCCGTTTTATCGAAAAACCTTGGATTATGTACTGCTATTCTGGTCAAATTTGATCAATTTTTCGAAAAAAGTCAAATGTCCTCTAAACATTACTGTAGACTCCCTAGGATTATGCTTGTTGGATTTGAGTGTTGGTTCCTCCTTTTGTAAAGTACTTCATTCGATTCGACGCTCGTCACTTTGTATGGATATATAACCGTTCTGGCCGTTTTCCTTATCTTCTCTTAGGTTATACACTCTAATATTTTTCAAATCCTCATTATATCATACTTAGAGACTACCAACAAAATTTGAGCGGTTTTTGCTCCGAAACCGTTTTATCGAAAAACCGTGGATTATGTACTGTGATTCTGGTCAAATTTGATCGATTTTTCGAAAAAAGCCAAATGTCCTCTAAACATTACTGTAGACACCTTAGTACTATACTTTTTGGATTTCAGTGTTGCCGTTTTCATTATCTTCTCTGAGGTTTTTCACTCTAATATTTTTCAAATCCTCATTATATAATACATAGACACTACCACCAAAATTTGAGCGGTTTTTGCTCCGGAGCCGTTTTATCGAAAAACCGTGGATTGTGTACTACGATTCTGGTCAAATTTGATCAATTTTTCGAAAAAAGCCAAATGTCCTCTAAACATTACAGTAGACACCCTAGGACTATACTTGTTGGATTTGAGTGTTGGTTCCTCCTTTTGTGAAATATTTCATGCGATTCGACGCTCGTCACTTTGTATGGATATATGACCGTTCTGGCCGTTTTCCTTATCTTCTCTTACGTTTTTCACCTTAATATTTTGCAAATCCGCATTATATAATACTTAGACACTACCATCAATATTTGAGCGATTTTTGCTCCGGAGCCGTTTTATCAAAAAACCGTGGATTATGTATGTAATGTAATTCAGGTCAAATTTGATCAATTTTTCGAAAAACGCCAAATTTTCACAAAAAAATATGGAAGATATCCTCGGACTATAATTGGTAGATTTGAGTGTTGGTTCCATATTTTATGAGTATTTCATCCGTTTTGGCGCTCGTCACTTTGTATGGATACATGACCGTTCTGCGCGTTTTACTAATCTTTTCTTGGGTCTTTTTCACGCTAATATTTTGAAAATCCTCATTATAACATAATCAGAGAATACCAACAAAATTTGAGCGGTTTTTGCTCCGAAACCGTTTTATCGAAAAACCGTGGATTATGTACTTTGATTCTGGTCAAATTTGATCGATTTTTCGAAAAAAGCCAAATCTCCTCTAAACATTACTGTAGACACCCTAGTACTATACTTTTTGGATTTCAGTGTTGCCGTTTTCCTTATCTTTTCTTAGGTTTTTCACTCTAATTTTTTTCAAATCTTCATTATATAATACATAGACACTACCACCAAAATTTGAGCGGTTTTTGCTCCGGAGCCGTTTTATCGAAAAACCGTGGATTATGTACTACGATTCTGGTCAAATTTGATCAACTTTTCGAAAAAAGCCAAATGTCCTCTAAACATTACTTTAGACACCCTAGGACTATACTTGTTGGATTTGAGTGTTGGTTCCTTCTTTTGTGAAGTATTTCATGCGATTCGACGATCGTCACTTTGTATGGATATATGACCGTTCTGTCCGTTTTCCATATCTTCTCTTACGTTTTTAACCAAATATTTTGCAAATCCTCATTATATAATACTTAGACACTACCACCAATATTTGAGCGATTTTTGCTACGGAGCCGTTTTATCAAAAAACCGTGTAATATGTATGTATTGCAATTCAGGTCAAATTTGATCAATTTTTTGAAAAACGCCAAATTTTCACCAAAATATATGGAAGATATCCTCGGACTATAATTGGTAGATTTGAGTGTTGGTTCCATATTTTATGAAGTATTTCATCCGTTTTGGCGCTCGTCACTTTGTATGGATACATGACCGTTCTGGGCGTTTTTCTTACCTTCTCTTGGGTCTTTTTCACACTAATATTTTGAAAATCCTCAGTATAACATAATTAGAGAATAGCACCAAAATTTGAGCGGTTTTTGCTACGGAGCCGTTTTATCGAAAAACCACGGATTATGTACTGCGATTCTGGTCAAATTTGATCGATTTTTCGAAAAAAACCGAATGACCTCGTAACATTACTCTAGACACCCTAGGATTATACTTGTTGGATTTGAGTGTTGGTTCCTCCTTTTGTAAAGTATTTCATTCGATTCGACGCTCGTCACTTTGTATGGACATATAACCGTTCTGGCCGTTTTCCTCATCTTCTCTTAGGTTTTACACTCTAATATTTTTCAAATCCTCATTATATCATACTTATAGACAACCACCAAAATTTGAGCGGTTATTGCTCCGGAGCCGTTTGGATTATGTACTTCGATTCTGATCAAATTTGATCGATTTTTCGAAAAAAAGCCAAATGTCCTCTAAACATTACTGTAGACACCCGAGTAATATACTTTTTGGATTTCAGTGTTGGTTCCTCCTTTTGTGAAACATTTCATCATTTTCGACGCTCGTCACTTTGTATCTATATATGACCGTTCTGGTCGTTTTCCTTATCTTCTCTTTGGTTTTTCACTCTAATATTTTTCAAATCCTCATTATATAATACCTAGACACTACCACCAAAATTTGAGCGGTTTTTGCACCGGAGCCGTTTTATCGAAATACCGTGGATTATGTACTACGATTCTGGTCAAATTTGATCGATTTTTCGAAAAAAAAGCAAAATGTCCTCTAAACATTATTGTAGACAACCTAGGACTATACTTGTTGGATTTGAGTGTTGGTTCCTCTTTTTGTGAAACATTTCATCATTTTCGACGCTCGTCACTTTATATGAATATATGACCATTCTGGCCGTTTTCCTTATCATACTAAGACAATACCACCAAAATTTGAGTGGTTTTTGCTCCGGAGCCGTTTTATCGAAAAATCGTATATTATGTACTGCGATTCTGGTCAAATTTGATTAATTTTTCGAAAAACGCCAAATTTCCACCAAACATTACTAAAGATAGACTCGGACTATACTTGTTATATTTGAGTGTTGGTTCCCTCATTTTATGAAGTGTTTCAACCGTTTTGACGCTTGTCATTTTGTATGGATTTATGACCATTCCGCCCGTTTTCCTTATCTTCTCTTAGGTTTTAGACTCAAATATATGGCAACTCCTCATTATATCATACATAGTGACTACCACCAAAATTTGAGCGGTTTTTGCTCCGGAGCCGTTTTATCGAAAAACTGTGGATTATGGATTACGAAACTGGTCAAATTTGATCAATTTTTCGAAAAATTCCAAATGTCATCCCAAAATTACTCAAGATAACCTAGGACTATACTTGTTATATTTGAGTGTTGGTTCGTCCTTTTATGAAATATTTCATAATTTTTGACGCTCGTCACTTTCTATGGATATATGACCGTTCTGACCGTTTTCCTAATCTTCTCTTAGGTTTTTCACTCGAATATTTTGCAAATCCTCATTATATCATACTGACATACTACCACCAAAATTTGAGCCGTTTTGTCTCCGGGGCCGTTTTATCGAAAAACCGTGGATTATGGATTACGAAACTTGTCAAATTTGATCAATTTTTCGAAAAATTCCAAATGTCATCCAAAAATTACTCAAAATAGCTTAGAACTTTCTTGTTTATATTTGATTGTTAGTTCCTCATTTTATGAAATATTTCATCATTTTCGACCCTCGCTTTCTATGGATATCTGACCGTTCTGACAGTTTTCCATATCTTCTCTGAGGTTTTTCACTCTAATATTTTGCAAATCTTCATTATATCGTACTTAGAGACTACCACCAAATTTTGAGAGATTTTTTCTCCAGAGCCGTTTTATTGATAAACCATGGATTATGTATTGCGATTCTGGTCAAATTTGATCAATTTTTCGAAAAAAGCCAAATGTCCTCGAAACATTACTATAGATACCCTATGACTATACTTGTTGGATTTGAGTGTTGGTTCTTCCTTTTGTGAAGTCTTTCATGCGATTCGACGCTTGTCACTTTGTATGGATATATGACCGTTCTGGCCGTTTTCCTTATCTTTTCTTAGGATTTGCAAAATATTTGAGTGAAAAACTTAAGAGAAGATAAGGAAAACGGCCAGAACGGTCATATATCCATACAAAGTGACGAGCGTTGAAAATGATGAAATGTTTCACAAAAGGTGTAACTAACACTCAAATCCAACAAGTATAGTCCTAGAGTGTCTACAGTAATGTTTAGAGGACATTTGTGTTTTTTCGAAAAATCGATCAAATTTGACAAGAATCGCAGTTCATAATCCACGGTTTTTCGATAAATTGACTCCGGAGCAAAAACCGCTCACATTTTGGTGGTAGTCTCTAAGTATGTTATAATGAAGATTTGCAAAATATTAGAGTGAAAAACCTAAGAGAAGGTAAGGAAACGGCCAGAACAGTCATAAATACATACAAAGTGACGAGAGTCGAAATGGGTAAAATATTTCATAAAATGAGGAACCAACACTCCAATCTAACAAGTATAGTCCTAGGCTATCTTCAGTAATATGTGGACGACATTTGGCGTTTTTCGAAAATTTGATCAAATTTGACCAGAATCGCAGTACATAATCCACGGTTTTTCGATAAAACGGCTCCAGAGCAAAAATCGCTCAAATGTTGGTTGTAGTCACTAAGTATGTTATAATGAAGATTTACAAAATATTATAGTGAAAAACCTAAGAGAAGATAAGGAAAACCGCCAGAACGATCATATATCTATACTTAGTGAATAGCGTCGAAACGGATGAAATATTTCAGAAAAAGAGGAATCAACACTCATATAATCCACGGTTTTTCGATAAATTTACTCCGGAGCAAAAACCGCTCACATTTTGGTGGTAGTCTCTAAGTATGTTATAATGAGGATTTGCAAAATATTAGAGTGAAAAACCTAAGAGGTAAGGAAAATGGCCAAAACTGTCATAAATACATACAAAGTGACGAGAGTCGAAACGGGTAAAATACTTCATAAAATGAGGAACCAACACTCAAATATAACAAGTATAGTCCTAGGCTATGTTCAGTAATGTTTGGAGGACATTTAGCGTTTTTGGAAACATTGATCAAATTTGACCACAATCGCAGTATATAATCCACGGTTTTTCGATAAAATGGCTCTGGAGCAAAAACTTCTCAAATTTTGGTGGTAGTATCTAAGTATGATATAATCATGATTGACAAAATATTAGAGTGAAAAAAATCTAAGAGACGATATGGAAAACGGAAAGAACGGTCATAAATTCATACAAAGTGACGAACGTCGAAACAGATGAAAGACTTTATAAAACGAGGAACCAACACTCTTATAAAAAACGTGACAAAATTAGACAAAATACGAAGGGTATAATCCACAATTTTTCGCCCAAAATTGGTCAAAAGCAAAACTGATCTCAAATTTTTCTAGGAGGCTTTGCGATTCATGGTTTTCTTGTATTGACAAAGTATAAGAACTAATAACCATCATAGGCGTCTCAAATCGACAAACAACAAACGATAACTTTCAAAGAGTGTAGTTTGGAGCTGCACTCGATTGATAAAATTTTGAAACTTTAGTGCATACTCATGGGAACTTTAAAAAAGTATCTTAGCATGAGAACCTTTTTAATTATCATCCATCCATCATGTAGTAGTAGTAGTACATAAGCTGATGATCTGAGTAGAAGGATAGTTTGAAGTTGTAAAACTTGTAATTTGTTACGGGATTTCGGGTCGATCGGTCGGTACCATGAAACTAGTTCATGGGGAGAAACATAACACGCAGCGGAATTTGTTCGAAACGT